>JABXWE010021553.1:0-33856 GCA_014611495.1 Limonius californicus | reverse complement strand
CCCACGACTGTTTAATAATTACAATAAAGAAGTAAATTAAATAAGACAGAATAGCCCACCACTGGTTTAAGATTACAATCAACTAATCAACTAAATAAGACAGAATAGCCCAAGCCCGCCTCAAAAGTGCAATCAACAAATCGATTAAATAAGTTAGAACAGTCCGCGAACATCAACTCAAATCAACTAAATAAGACAAGATGATCCACTACCGCTTTAAAATTAGAATCCACTAATCAATTAAATAAGGTATAACAGTCCACGACCGCTTAAAAATTACAATCAACAAGTCAATTAAGTAAGACAGGATAGCCCACGACCGCTTCGAAATTGCAATGAACGAATCAATTAAATAAGACGGGATAGCCCACGACTGCCTCAAAATTACAATCAATAAAATAAGATAGAACAGTTCACGACCTACTCAAAATTACAATCAATTAAATAAGATAGAACAGTTCACGACCTACTCAAAATTACAATTAATGAATCTATTAATTTAGATGAGATAGAATAAAAGTTAATTGAGTGATTTACAAGTATTCAATACTGCCACCATATTCTTGAACATAGTTGTAAATGTTGTGAAAGTGAAGCTACTTTTGATATTTCCAAATCTAATTACATCAAATTCGAAGTATATCTTGCAATCGATGTCGCAGGCCCCTTATAATAATTATAAATACACACGAAAAGATATTAATTAATTCGGTTTGAAATAATGTATTATAAATACTTAAGGTATCTTCGACTTGAATAAATGTACTCGCAATTATCTTATACACGTAAATCCAATTCAAAATGTAATGTAGAGTTGATAATAAGCTTGTAACATCATTCAATCTTTACGGATTTATTTTTCATAGGCTATTTCAGTGGTGATTTACCGAAAAATTTAAGAGTTTCCTATACGCTATTTAAAACGTTATTGGCACATGGAGTGCGGACCATCCATTACATTTATGGCTTTCATTTAACAGTAAAAACCAACCAAAAAGGAAGATGTGCAAACCTTCAAATCTAAAACCCGAATCAATTTGTCTCAATGTTCTTTTACGAATTGTCCAGCGCTATTGCCGACATACAGCCGGTCATTTGTGGTAATGTTACAGCATCCACTTCAAGATAATACGCCAAGAGGCCCTCACTGTCTTTGTTTAAACCGCTTGAAGTCTTGACACGAATAAGATTGGAGGAAACTGCGGTTTGGAAAAATTATATCGGGGAACGTCGATTTTCCTGGGTCAGTGCTAGGTTTGCCGGAGCAGGAGAAATCTAGCAAACTTATTACCACATGTTTGGACGAATAGAAATAAAGTATCTAGAGGAAAAATTATTACCTAGTATGTTTCTAGATATTGAGCATCTTTGATGCCGCTTAAGATTTATAGAATTGTTTTCTCGATAAATAACAGAAATAGCTAAATTATACCAATTTTTTTCAAAACAAAAATATTTATAGAAAAAGAAGATAAACGAAAGTTTGACCGTAATGAAATTTGAACTGACGTTTTGTCGCGCGACAAGATTTATTAGTTGTCTTAAAACTTTAGCACACGTAGTCTTATTAACACAAAGTTTGCGCATGATTTTCTCGAAACTGGCACATGCTGTACATATATCTTCATTGCTGTGTCGCATCTATATTATTAAAATTTAGAGTAAGTTTTCAAATTTTTCATTTTATTCGATTAATGTTTTTATCTTTAGTCAAAATCGCCAACAGCCTCTGAGCCTTACTGCTAGGCACTGAAACGTTTCTCTAAACGTGTTTCTCCAGAACTGGAAAGTATAATTTGAATCTATCGTCCAAACAACAGCAATATCAGAAAATTTTTAAACATTTAGAACTCACAGTTGCCAAAGTCATATTGGGGAACGGCGCATGGTGGCTTGCGGAATTGGTTTTCGTTATATTAGTAATGTCTAAGACTTTTCGATGCAATATATTTCTGGTAAAAGGTTAGTGGTTGTAATTTATCTTTATTTACTTGTCTTTGTTCGATTAAATGCAAGATAATGGCTTTCAAAAAAACTAGTGGAATTTGCTAACGCAAGTATAGAATAAGAAATTCAAGAGCTTCCCAAACCGTTTTTGACACAACTATATGCTGTTGATTGGAGATGGTGGTTTAAGTATTTAAACTTTGGAAGAGCCTCTTACCACCACGGTAGTTAGAATACCTAAGTACGTATTTCTACAACTAAGCTCCTATCTCCAGTAGGAATTTGAACTAATGTAACTTGGCTTAAGAATACCTCGGGAGATAAGTCTTTCAACCAGTTAACAATTGAAGTACAATGACTTAATTGGACTTCAGTTGTTGAATTGGTGAAAGACTTATTTCCAGAGGTATTTTCAGTGGATTCAGTTGTTGACTTGATAAAGCACTTATCCCCAGAGGTATTCCTCAGCCAAGTTACTTTTGCTAATTTAAGTTCCTACTGAAGATGCCAGCTTAATTGCCGAAATACGTATTTAGGTGTTCTAAATATTGTGGCGGTAAGGAGTTTTTCCAAGTTTACAAGAGGTAAACTTTGCGAATATTTTTTATGAGTATATTATTTCTGAAGTCAACAGTTTGGGAACATTAACTTACTTGACTTTCTGAGCTTCTCCATTTTTTTTCTTATGAAGCTACAATAGAAACATTTTTGAAAAACTTTTACACTCCGATTGTCACCACAAATTCCACCCACTATTATTTTATGTAGAATGTTTTAATCTGTTAGCAAAGGCTTGGCAATCCAATTCCGGCAGAATAAAAATAAACGCAATATTTATACAAAGTAATCTTCATTTACCTTAATACACATGTTTTAGAAATCCGACTTAGACGTACAAAGAATCTGTTTTCAATTCGACGAATAGATTTTCGTTAATATCTTACGTACCTATTAAAATCGTTTCCTTTCAGAACAGTTTCTGCTTTGGGGCAGAGTCAACATTCTGCTGGTTTTAATTCAGGTGAATACGGTTGGTGAGTAATTTCAACTATGCTATGTGATATGATGATTGATTCCACAATCAGTCCACAATAAACAGATTCATTCTTACACAGCAAGAAGCAACTACATTTTTTTTTTCGAAACTGCAGCACACAGCTTTTCCACTATATTGTCGATTCTTGTATATGCACTTAATTGTCGACTTTTAGAGAAAATGGTAGATTGTAATTTCACAAGAACAACACCTCCAAATCTCACCAATATCAGAACGTCGTAAGCTATCAGTGATCTCTCTTCAAAATTATAATCAATAAATCAATTAAATAAATAAATAAGATAGGACAGTCCGCGATTGTCTCAAAATACAGTCAACTAATCAATTAAATAACATACAGCAGTCCACAACCTCCTCAAAATTATAATCAACAAATCAATTAATAATATAGAACAGTCCACGACTGCTTAATAATTACAATCAACAAATCAATTAAATGAGACAGATTAGACCACGACTGCTTTAGAATTACAATCAACAAATCAATTACATGAAATAGAACAGATCACGACTGCTTTAAAATTATAATCAACAAATCAGTTAAATAAGACAGAATAGCCCACAAGCTCCTCAAAAATAAATCAACAAATCCACTAAATAAGACAGGATAGTCCACGATCGCCTGAAAATTACAATCAATTAAATAAGGTAGATAGGCCACGACTGCTCAATAGTTACAGTCAACAAATCAATTACATAAGATAGAACAGACCACCACTGCTTTAAACTTATAATCAAAAAATCAATTAAATAAGATAAGACAGTCCGCGAGCGCCTCATACATACAGCCGTCCACAGCCTCCTCAAAATTACAATCAACAAATAAATTAATAAGATAGAACAGTCCCCTATTGCTTAATAGTTACAATCAATAAATCAACTAACTGAAATAGAACAGACCACGACTGGTTTAAAATTACAATCAAGAAATCAGTTACATAAGACAGAATAACCCACGACTTCCTGAAAATTACATCAACAAATCAACTAAATAAGACAGGATAACCCACGATCGACTCAAAATTACAATCAACAACACAATTAAATAAGATAGAACAACCCACGACTGTTTAATAATTACAATCAAGGAGTAAATTAAATAAGATAGAACAGCCCACGACTGGTTCAAGATTACAATCAACTAACCAACTAAATATGACAGAATAGTCCAAGACCGCATCAAAAGTGCTATCAAAATCGATTACATAAGTTAGAACAGTCCGCGAACTCCTCAAAATTGCAATCAACAAATCAACGAAATAAGACAGGATAATCCACTACCGCCTTATAATTACAATGAACAAATTAATTAAATAAGGTATAATAGTTCACGACCACTTACATGTTACAATCGACAAGTCAATTAAATAAGATAGAACAGCCCTCGACAGCTTACTAATTACAATCAACAAATCAATTAAATGACATAGAGCAGACCACGACTGCTTTAAAATTACAATCAACAAATCAATTAGTAAGATAGAACAGTTCACGACCGGTTAATAATTGCAATCAACAAAGCAATTAGATAAAATAGAACAGACCACCACCGCTTTAAAATTTAATTAAAAAATCAGTTAAATAAGACAGAATAACCCACGACTTCCTCAGAATTACATCAACAAATCAACTAAATAAGACAGGATAACCCATGATTGCCTTAAAATTACAATCAACAAATTAATTAAATAAGATAGAACAGCCCACGACTGTTTAATAATTACAATAAAGAAGTAAATTAAATAAGACAGAATAGCCCACCACTGGTTTAAGATTACAATCAACTAATCAACTAAATAAGACAGAATAGCCCAAGCCCGCCTCAAAAGTGCAATCAACAAATCGATTAAATAAGTTAGAACAGTCCGCGAACATCAACTCAAATCAACTAAATAAGACAAGATGATCCACTACCGCTTTAAAATTAGAATCCACTAATCAATTAAATAAGGTATAACAGTCCACGACCGCTTAAAAATTACAATCAACAAGTCAATTAAGTAAGACAGGATAGCCCACGACCGCTTCGAAATTGCAATGAACGAATCAATTAAATAAGACGGGATAGCCCACGACTGCCTCAAAATTACAATCAATAAAATAAGATAGAACAGTTCACGACCTACTCAAAATTACAATCAATTAAATAAGATAGAACAGTTCACGACCTACTCAAAATTACAATTAATGAATCTATTAATTTAGATGAGATAGAATAAAAGTTAATTGAGTGATTTACAAGTATTCAATACTGCCACCATATTCTTGAACATAGTTGTAAATGTTGTGAAAGTGAAGCTACTTTTGATATTTCCAAATCTAATTACATCAAATTCGAAGTATATCTTGCAATCGATGTCGCAGGCCCCTTATAATAATTATAAATACACACGAAAAGATATTAATTAATTCGGTTTGAAATAATGTATTATAAATACTTAAGGTATCTTCGACTTGAATAAATGTACTCGCAATTATCTTATACACGTAAATCCAATTCAAAATGTAATGTAGAGTTGATAATAAGCTTGTAACATCATTCAATCTTTACGGATTTATTTTTCATAGGCTATTTCAGTGGTGATTTACCGAAAAATTTAAGAGTTTCCTATACGCTATTTAAAACGTTATTGGCACATGGAGTGCGGACCATCCATTACATTTATGGCTTTCATTTAACAGTAAAAACCAACCAAAAAGGAAGATGTGCAAACCTTCAAATCTAAAACCCGAATCAATTTGTCTCAATGTTCTTTTACGAATTGTCCAGCGCTATTGCCGACATACAGCCGGTCATTTGTGGTAATGTTACAGCATCCACTTCAAGATAATACGCCAAGAGGCCCTCACTGTCTTTGTTTAAACCGCTTGAAGTCTTGACACGAATAAGATTGGAGGAAACTGCGGTTTGGAAAAATTATATCGGGGAACGTCGATTTTCCTGGGTCAGTGCTAGGTTTGCCGGAGCAGGAGAAATCTAGCAAACTTATTACCACATGTTTGGACGAATAGAAATAAAGTATCTAGAGGAAAAATTATTACCTAGTATGTTTCTAGATATTGAGCATCTTTGATGCCGCTTAAGATTTATAGAATTGTTTTCTCGATAAATAACAGAAATAGCTAAATTATACCAATTTTTTTCAAAACAAAAATATTTATAGAAAAAGAAGATAAACGATCATGTATAAAAGCGGCACAAATTTCTCTGACCAACAGATTTTTTCTTGCTTTCAGCGGACGTAAGTCATTTCTAATATAATACATCATCTTTTGTTTTTGCAAGGAGCTTTCCTGAAGTCCGAACCTATTTGAATTTATGATAGTTCTATATGAAAGATTTGCTGATGCCTTGTCACTACCAATTTTTCCTTTCGTGTATCACTTGCAGAGATCAAGCAATATTTCAATCTCGCGGTGATACCTACCGGATATAATTTACAAGCGAGATAATTTGTGTTAAATCCGTTTTAATAGAGCACATTGATGTTATCCGATTTTATAAGTTTCAGTACCTCGGATGTTATTCTTGTCAACTACCTAGGGGTAACAAACAATATCCCGTTGCCGGAACTTATTATTAAAATAAATTCAAGTTTCCTTCGGATATTCCACCTAACTCTATGCAATTATTCGTGAGCCCGGATGAATAATGCATTATCTTGGCCTCTGGAATCCTTTGTGGTGCCAAGAATAACGAGAATAAGATGCAAATATTCTACTTGGCGCGTAGGTTGATCAAACAAACCTACTCCCTGTTTATTTGGCAATGAATTGGAGGGGAAATCTTTACCTAAGTTTCAGAATTAATGAATATTATTCAATTTGCTGCCGTATCGGGAAATTATAATTCTGCAATTACTACTAAAATTGATTGTTATTATTCCTTTGAGATTCTAAAATTTTAAGGTTTGAAGCCTTTTCGAAATGTGAATCAGTTTAGCGTTTATTCAACAATATTAAAGTTATCTCAACATTATCTTACATCTACAATGTTTTTACAGTAATACGCAGTTTCATTAATTAATCTCCACCTTTATGGTAGAACTATCTCGTATTTGTAAGGTTTTTATATTTTTTGATTAAGGAAACACCTAAAAATATTTCCAAATTAATCAATTAAGTTTCCCATAAATGAAAAAATAATCCAACAACCATGTGATGAATGCGATTGAATTCGTTTGCTAAAGGTAATACTTTTGCAGAAAAGGCCGCAGGAAACAAAAACGGCGAAAACTGTAAAAATCGCTCAATTCCAATAACAAACTTTGTGTAAATATTTGCCGCCAACAAAACAAACCAAACGCATACTAACAGACCTATAAAATGTAGATCGAGCTGCTTTCGCACCTTTGTTAAAAATGGGAGTGTCGTTTTTCAAGTTCTACTTGAATTGGAAATTTTAGACGCTGCACGTTTTTCATAGAACGATGTAAGTTAAGTAGACCCTAAAAGCACCATATGGGGGTAGCTTTACTTACATATACTTATAAATACGTTGATGGTAACGACGACGACCTACCATGTTTCGCAATATTGTAGCTAGACATTATGTTCTGGTGGTGAGTCTATAAAATTGATTGTGAAAATTGAAAACAAACCATTGTGATAGGTTTCCTCCTGTGTTAAATCTACATTTTTAAACACAATTGATGGCAGCTATGCCAAAAAATTATATATGCGTATTGAAATGTAAATGCAAAAGCTTTTCATGTATTCAATCCGTATTCCTCCCGCTAATTTCAAACTCCTCGCCAACAGAGGATTGACTTAACCGCATCTGTTTTCAAGTCCCAGTTAATAAAACAAGCTTGAGAGCAGAAATTCGTGCTAAGATCTTACTCAAATCTAACAAATTACCAGATTAGTTAGCAGTTACGCATGATTACGAAGTATATAACTCGCTCGCGGCGAAGCATTATTTGTTAAGAGAATTATTATGGTTGATGAAATAACCCACAGTTATGATTGACTTTATAAAATACAATAATTAAGTATATTAAATTTTGGAAATTTGTATTTAGGTATAATAAAAGATTACCAGTAAACCAAATATTGAAGTTGCTAGAATTTAACAAAGAGCGCCTAAAATTTGAAAAACTTGTAGAAATGTTATTTTGAGATCCCTATTTTGAATAACTATATAAAAAGTCCCACATGAATGTTTTATACCTTAGAATGAACTATCAGCCCCTAAAAACTAAACTGTTTGTTTGTATGAGAAGATTTGGTTGATTGATTGATTAATAGCAGGGTGCGCCCCCATCCTTTCAAAGTAGATCTGTGCCCTCAACGAGTTGCAGGATATTTTTTACGAGATTTCCATGTGTAAAGGTTCTTTCGTGTAGTGTTCCCCTGAATAGTTGCTGTCGCTTGCGGTAAAGTGCTGGACAGTCGAAGAATATGTGTGAGGCTGTTTTCCTCCTCTCGTTCACATAGCCTGCAGAGTGTGTCTCCTCTGTATACACCGATTTTGTGGAGGTGTTTTGGCAGGTGGCAGTGCCTTGTTATGAGTCCTACAGACAATCTAATCTAAATTCGTCGTAGATGGAGGACGTCAGTTGTTAGTCTGCGAAAAGGCGTTCCAATTATTTTCTTCCCCAGCTTTGTTTCTGGATACCTAATACAGGTGCTGGCCCTATAAACGGGGTGGATGCACCGGTTTTCGCGAGGGCCTCTGTTTTCTGTTTCCCTCTACCCCCGTGTGCCCTGGCACTCATAAGAGCTGAGCTATGTTCTTCTCACACAAGCACATAAGCTATAATTTAGAATTAATTCGAGGTGATTCAAGTGGTTTCAAAGCTGCTTGACTGTCAGATAAGATGCTTAAGCGTTGTTGAGTATACCTGCGTTTGGCATTTTCCTGGATACATTGCATTATTGCAAAGATTTCAGCTTGAAAGGCTGTGGCCTTATTTCTCAATACACTCATGTTCTCTGTTGGTCTTTGGCCACATATTCCGACCTCTGTGCCGTCGGTTGTGCGGGCGCCGTCTGTGTACCAGACTAGCTCTTTGACAGCTGAGATGGAGTTCCTTGGGCCCAGTCATTGCGATTTTATCTCACAGTAAATGGTTTAATAAAGGAGTACTCTGGCAGGATATAGTCGCTATCCATTTGAAGGATGGGGTTACCCTCTACTACTACCTCCTGTATTCGTTTGTGTCCACATCGTTCCCGGCTGGTGTGCCAGCTGCCGGTGGATTTAATTCTGTGTACTGCAATCCAGGCTTCCCCTTTTATATATATATATATATATATATATCTAAAGAGATTAGTCCCAGAAGAGCTTCCATAGATGCAGTTGGAGTTCTGTTAATGACTCCTCATATACACAAACAGGCCAGTCTCTGTATTCTGGTTAGGTTTGTGATGCTTGTTTTTTGCTTAACTTTAGGCTACACGCTATCACGGGTCTAACTATCGCAGTGTAGTACCATTGGACCATCTTTGGTTTCAGTCCCCATTGTGATGGGATTCCTCCTCTGTTAAATCCACTTTTTTAAAACAAAATTAAGAACAGCTATGCCAAAAAATTACAATCTCATATTCATTTAAACCTCAAATTTGCACTTTCCACTCCTAAAAATGTATATAACTGTTATTCCTGGCATTGCAAGAAGAAGATAAACTTTCTATGGCCACCTTGATGGATATTTCATTTTTTCGAATATAACTGCCAGCACATAAATGATTAAAACTGCCAGAGAAAAGAGCCATAATATTAATATGCGGCGCATTTCATATATAAAGTTTATATTAAATATTAGTGTAATGTAATTATATAACAATCTGTGTAGTGTTCAACACTGTAAAAAAACATCAGAGGAATATAAAAATGCCAAAAATATTGCTATGTAATTAAAATCATGGTTTAAAATTAACGATAACTAGTCCCAACACAAAACTGTTATCTCAGGGAATTAAAAAAGTGTCTCCACCCGTGGCTTCGTCTCGTTAAAAAAGTTGAAAACTGCCAAGAAAAAAAATTAACTCGTGCAAATTCTTACAACCCTTACTTTACTTTAATGTCACCGAAATTAGTTCATCTTTTATCAGCACTAACCTTTACACAGAAGAAGGCACGCTAAAATGCCCCTGGACTGCTACTCCTCCAGTACAGACCGCACTCATCTCCGCCAGGCTGCTCCTGCTTACCATAAACTGCTAGCTCTTCCCGACAAGCCGTAGGTACTTAACCATTTTTTATTAGCGACGATTAAAACTCACATTTCATTTGATGATGATCTATTCTCTTTTAGATATTAGATTTTTTCATGACATTCGGGAAAAAAAAAACAAAAATTAATCTCCAATTTTAAATTTAGTTATCGTCGACCGGTGGGGAAGAAGTTATTTCAGCACGAAAAACACCTCTTGCTCCAACCGCGATTTAAAAGTTAAAGATTCAATTAATTCATCAAATTTAGAAGCTTAATTTAACTTAACTACCAATGAAACTGGTAAACCTGTCAAGCTGTCAAACCCCATTTTAAAATATTACCAATGTACACAACACTACCCCGCGACTTCAGCCTTACATCCAACATTCTGAGAGTCCTACCCATCTTCTGACATAGCACCAACCACCAAACACACAACAAATCATAATGAAACTTATGGATGGCGCTTTTGCCCAATTAGCATTTAAGCCTCCCATTATAATATCACAGCAATATATATACGATGTTTCATTCTGAAAAAATGATGTATCCGGTCAACGATATATTATTAAGAGTATGCCTAATACATATCTACGCAGCTTATTAATAATTTATTTAAAGCAACTATCTATACTTTAAAAAATAAAATTAATCTTTTTTCAACGTGATCCCAACTTTTCCATATACCTACATTAGCCCCAGTTTTTTTGGGAGCTTCCACAGTTTACTAACAGAAATCTTTCGAATGACACTGTATCAATGTTTGCTTCGCATTCATTTCTTCTTTATTACTTTTCTGTAACATAGAGCTCGTATTATCCGGGCCGGGATGATAATAGAATTGTATACTAAGCTGCTGAATTGCTTCTTCTGTTATTTTGGCATTGTGAGAGTGAGCATTGTCCGGCTGAAGAATATCTTTTAGTACTCCTGGAAACTTTCCGTTCTTCCTTAAATAACTCAGACGTAAAACACTGCCGGCAAGTAAATTATATTTGAAAGTAATTAGCAGAATACGATAAGTATCACATATTTCATTTTAAATTTTCTTCTCCCTGCCAATCCTGAACAGTTCAATTCTATACTCTGTCTTTAGGTATGAAGTTTGAGGCTAAGAACCGACGTTCAACCACACGTGATAATTGTTTGCATTATATCCACGACGTGTATTAAAATTTGATCAGACTCGCTATCTATGAACCCATCTGCTCGTATGTGTCCAAATCTATAAGGCATACGCCACAATGCGGAGAAACAACAACAACAACACTGTTTTTCAAAGCTGCGATGCCGGTATGAAGGAACACCAGTGCTTTCATCTTACTTTTACTTCTCTCCCTGTGTACTTATTGAATCACCCTTGTATTACCAAATTATAACTTCAACTGACACGAATTTGCAATGGAAACCAATGAAATAATTGTAAGCCAAGGCTGCTTTTCGCCGAACTATTAAAAGTTAAACGCGAAACCTACTCAAATCAATGGTGCTCCAAAAAGGTCTAAGTAGAAAAGGTCGCCGAGGTCCTGAAAATTTGATACTAGAAACTATACTCGTTTGGAAATGGCGTACAAATACGTTTTATGTTTAAACTATTTACGATTTCAGAATGCTCTGTGCAATTAGTTTACGATATACTGACCATAATATGAAGGCGATAACATAAAAGGTTCAAGGCACGTGCAAGCTTTTTTCGTTAGCTGTGCAGTGAAGGGCTTTGGGAAGAAACAGGAATTTTTATTAAATTGAGTTATTAATGCCATTTGGGAGTTTCCATTTCCATTTCGAGTGAGAACGGGGGAAAAATGTTATCATTGCTATACAGCATACCGCTTCGTTTTTCCGTATTATCGTACGAAACAGAAGCTGCTTGTCATTCTGAAGCAAAGTTGAATGTTTAAAGGTCATGGAGAAAGCTCCCCAGCTAATCTATGAACATTGTAGCTAGTTTCTGTTAGCGAAAAGAAGGTCAGGTTCGCAGATACTGTAAGTACAGAAGTTAGAAAAAGATAGTTGATAGTTTGATTTTACAGAACAAACAAAATTATTTCCATCGCTTGCTGTTTCATATTTTACTATAAGCTCCATCTAAGAAAATAGCTGTTAAAATTGAAGAATAATTCGAAGAGGTTCGACCTTATTCTAAAGTTCTACAGCAGTTCTGGAAGCACTAAAGTGTAGTAAGGATATTTAGCTAAACAGGAAATGGGTGCTACCAACGATAGGAGATGAGTCTTATGAGATACAATTTACGAAATACATTCATGAACTCCAAAAGTTTCTTACAACTGATGGAAGCCATTATAGCACAAAAAATATTCGTAGTAGAGTATATATGCCAGAACATTTAAATGCTACAAAAATCTTCGAAATATTCAAAGAAAAGTATGAAGATGAATATACAAGGCAATCAATCAGAAATATACCCACATAAACAAAGTTGCCCAAAAGATATCTAAACGTTAATCTTCCATAGGTCACCATTATTCAATCAAAAGTAGGTTGACTACGTCACAAATTAGTTAACCATAAAGCAACCTTAAGGTATCATCAAGATTGCTAAACGGTTAACCACAAAATGTATCCAAAAACTAACCTTGAAAGTCATCTTCTCCCAAAATATGTTCACCAACAAATGCAATACGGTGATACATTGAAACTATTTGACCCAACAATTTTAAACAATATTCATTTCACGTATGATAGACTGTTATGTGAATTTCAAATTTGCCGCTACACTTGAATTAATTTCTTAATTTGTTTGCCGCTTCGTAGGAATCAATATCGTTATTTTGAATTGCAGTCTTATTTTGGGTTACCGTTTCGCTATTTTGTTTTGTCTTTCGAAGTTCCAGATATGTTAATAGTTTCTTTGTGTTAAAATTGCAAGCTCTTGTTTTTCTTCTGCGCCCGACCTCGAACGCTTCCTGGAACTCGCGCGTTAAAAGCAAAATCTTTCTAGAACATTCCATATGATTTCGAAATGTGGTGCAATATCGTTTGGGAGAAGTGAGGTCCCGTTGCCTTTTTGAGTTAGTCCATTTTCGATCTTTGGGGGCTCCGGTCGCCCGTACGGGGGCCGTAATTACGTTAAGTGCTGCAGGGGCGGCTCTTGGGTTTTTTTTTGTAAGGGGTATCTGTTATATGTGTTCCGTTTCGCTGTTGTACCAAGGGGTATTTAACAGGCCGACGGCTACGGCCGGTGTAAATAGGAATAACTCAATAATTCAACTCCAGAAAAAGGCAATCTTTGGTGAATTGACCAATCGCCTATCGGTGGATCAACTTCGAAGCCCAACTCCCGTGGTTCTGCAGCCATTTCTTCATACCATCGAAGGGTCCTGTCTTCGCTAGCGTTCATCATTAGCAGCCTTTTGGAAATTGCCGTCGTTGTGCTTGCCTCGCTTTAAGCCATCCACCGGAAGTTCAAGGTAAAAGCTAAAACGACCTTCAGTTGTGGACTGTATTTGAAGTATAAAATATGAGAGAAATTTTGTTTTATATATTGTAATTTTCCTGTAAGCTTGCGTTGGTGGCTGCGTGGTCGGTTGGACAAATTACGTGCGCCGACGACGCTAGCTCGTTTGTTTGAACGTTCAAATTAGGCTGTTATCATTTTAGAATTATCAAATCACTTTTGCTTGTCATTTTTTTTGTTGTACCGTCGTTACTAATAGTTTCATTATATGTGTTTTAAAATTTACTGCCTCTTTTATTTATGTGTACTCTGTATGGGTTTATGTAAAAATTATTCAAATATATATAGGAGGAGGCACAATAAAGGTAGGTTCCATTCCCGTGAGCTGTTGGCTTCTCGACCTTCCACGAGGACCTACACAATCAGCTGGATTTGGAAGGTGGCGCCCACTTATTTTAACTCGCCCTGTACACAACTAAAGATTTTCTCCCATAAGCGATTTTCACGAACTCCCCCTACTCCTCTGAGCTAAGCTGTAGGCCCTTTTCTATCAAGTTAGTTACGAATTGTCGAAAAAGCTCGATTGTCCTGTAACAAGACTACAATATTATTAATTAGATTTCCTTGAATTGATACAAATTTGGGAAATATTATAAAAAACAAAATGACTTAAAGAAAGCATCAAACCAAACTCTGAACTTTTCGACAGATAGATATTTACTAATTGGCTTAGTTTTATGAAGTTTTAGGAAAATGTATAACTTAAATTAAATTATAACACAACGGGGTAAATCAATTTATCAAAAAAACATTCCACGGTTATTAAAGTGCAAAATTGCATAAATTACATCAAATGTAGAAAGGCATACGGAACATTGGAATTATGAAAGAAGTATTATTAACGAGAGTATATCATTGGTAATACGGATTATATTGAATTCTTATAGCTTTTACATTTGATTGACCCCGAACCAGACTAAACCAATAATGACGGTGTGTCACCAGCATAAAATAGATACTCCTAATTGCATTTCCAACTTTGTTACCACCAACCAACAAGAGCTTAACCTAACAATTACAACTGGCCGTTCTTCTCAGAGTAAAACATTATGTTAAATGTAATGGTATAAAAGCAACATTTACTTTAATAATTTTTGGATAGGATGTACACACTAAACTTGGAAGTGAAACTGAAAATGAATGCTTATGGTTTAAGAAATAAAACCCGGGAGATACAGAGCATGTCTTATGCCTTTCAACCGTCCACCCCTTAATAGTCCACGTTGTGGACTGTTCTATATTCATGTCGTAATATTTATTGTAATTTTATTTATAAAACAAAACATATCACTTATCACCATGTTAAATTGTGTTGTTAAACCCACAATACTAAAAATAACCGGAATGGAATTGCTAATACCTTACTTTATTTATTGTGTTCATAATTTTTAAAGCAAATTCGATTCTACTCGAAAGGCAGACATAAGTACCTACGACTAATCTATAAAGATTCTAGAAAATTCTTGTATACTTTCAACTTGTTTATTTGTTATGGGTTGAGGATTTATTGGAATAAATGCCAGAAGAATTTAACGGTGACCTTCTACTTAAGAAACCATTATCTCCATAATTAGCATTATGGTAGCTAAGAAGGTTGTATTTTTACTAGTACGCTACTATGGAATGTAACCTCGAGAATTGTTCAAAAGTTAACCAATTAAGATGATAAAGTTGATCGTAACGGATTGTATAGTTTTGGTACCCACTATGGATGCACAAAGGACGCCTTTACGTTACCCCAGGTAGGTCATCTTTCCAGATCAAGAAATGATCACGTTGTGGACAGTCAGTTTACTTTGGTTATGTGGGATAGTGTGAGTTAACTGAAAACCTTATTTTCTCTGGAGTAAAAGTGTTTACAGTTCCCGTGGTCCGGAGCTCACTTTAAGCTTTAGGTCCTCTATGTCTGTGCAGAGGAGAGAAGATCACAACGTCTCTTAAGAGAGAAAGTACTCGAAGAAGAGAGAAGAAAAACTTATATCATGACAATAATGATTGATAAACTGAAAGCTCACTATTTCCAGATTTTGTATCGAACGAACATAAGAATATTTACCATGCTCATATTACTAATGTAGTAAATCGCAAACAATGTTTCACCTCCTGTTACGAACAAGACTAGATATATATTTCATAATCCAGTTCCTAACACATCCAAGTTAACCTACCATTCAACCACGCACATTAAAATTTAAAGATGCTCTTAACCTCCTACGTTTTTCGGGATGACCCTACTTTGGACTGGCCCAATCATACCGTGTCAATTTAAATGGTCACTGAAATTACCTCTTAGTTGGACACTTTGTGCCTCTCATAACGATGTGGCTAAGAATTGTAACAACCTATATATGTACGTTCACATATCATGGAAGCTAGTTTTTGCTATGGAAAAGGAGCCTACTGAGTGTGACTGCCTCCGACAAGACTCCAAATTCCGTTAATTTCCGTTATCAGGAAACAGTTCCACGACGAATAATAGCGAGAAAAGATATTCCGAGAGTCAACGGAACCTTGAATCCAATCCATGGAGAAAACAGTCTGAGGGTGTTTTGTCATATCGGGGAAAGTTCTTGTCCATGTGGTCTATCATATTAGAGACTTCGTAATATGATGCAACTTTAATACGCATTTGCTATCAAATATTCCTTCATATTTCACACTTATTTACAGTTTTTGGTAAAAGAAACCCTCCTACTAGGTGCTCTTGTGGTTAACTGACACTTCTTGTATCACCAATATCTTTGACGCCGATGCAGATACCATTTATCACATTATTGTGAAATTCAAATATAAAATTAGGAAGTAATTATGCAAACTGTCCACTGTAACGGGTTGCACATGGTAATGTATGTATATTATTTGTGATCTGCATTCAATTGTTGTGAATTTAAAATTTTTATTTATCAGTGATCCCGAAAACTAAACACGCAGTTTTTGTTAACACAACATACACACAGGAGAATGCACATATTCAAATCTACTACTCTAAATTGTTGGCTTAAACACTAATAGGCTTTGTGTACATTTTGAACCGGTACACTAACTAATCTCCAACTTATAGTATGCTTCTGCATAAAATATGTAGGGCGTTAGCGAAATTAAACTAAATCTCCTTAAAGTATTATCCATTCTCATAAAATAATTAACAACAGCGGTAAACGTTAAGCGGATTGCAATTTAATCTTGACCACATATTTTCTTCTTTTGATGCTTTTTTGACCTTTGTTCGTATATTGTTAGATATACTTACATTTTAAGCAGAGATTATCTTCCTTGCTTGATTCAATATTTTTAAAGTTCTGTAAAGTAGCAACAATGCGGTGCTAATAAAATAACCCTAAACAGGAATTCTATTCAAATAACAATTAACCGCTACGAAAAGGATAACTTTAAGTTGGGAGATTGTAGTCTAATTTATGTTAATTTAACTCTGCTTACCTACGTATTAAACATGGTTCTTTATGAAGGTACAACCGTCCTTAGGGGCCACAGCTGGGATACACTTTAAACGATTAATCGTTTCCATGGAAGCTTGTGTATGAGTTTCGTTAATTAAGCTCGACTTTTCATATTATTTACAAATAATTTACTGAACCAAATGGATTTCATATACACGAGTAAATACCGTATTTTTACTCTATCTTTGAATAGTTATTTTTTAAATATTTAGGGTTATATACGTTATTGTATTATTATTATATTATATTGAGAGAAAGGAATTTAGTAAATTATTCAAAATATCTTAAAATTACAATTTATAATGAAGTTATATCTTATCTCTTGTGGCATGTGGTTGTGGTGGTGTCTGCAGTCGCCGATGTGTTTTTGTTTTGGAGGTTCTATTTAAAAATGGAATAGAGGTGACTATGGATGAGCGGCGACGAGGTGCACGGTGTACTGCATTAACTGAAAACAGTAGGGAATGTGTGGAAGGTCTTATTAGAGAAAATCGTCGAATTTTAATTAGAGAAATTTCAGAAATTGTTGGTACGATTGTAGGATCTGTCCATTGTATGGTTCGTAATCTGGGTTAGAGTAAAGTTTGTTCACAACGGATTCCTCGTCTCTTGTCTGATGAACAAAAATGCTTGCGAATGGGCTTATCTTTGCAACACCTCACAGATTATGGGCAAAATGGTAATGACGTTCTTTTGTCAATAGTTGCTGCTGACGAAACTTGGTGCTGTTACTGCGAGCCATCCAGTAAGTTATTGTCGATGCAGTGGAAACTTTCACGATCACCAACACCGAAGAAGTTTAAAGCACAACCTTATGCAGGTAAGGTGACGTTAAACTTATTTTTCGGCCACGAAGGACCCTTGTTGATAGGGTTTGACGAGCCTGGAGTAAAAATCAATGCAAATATGAACAATTAAACTTTGGACAAGCTTCATCAAGCAGTAGGACGGAAACATCCAGGAAAACTTACGCGTGGGGTCATTTTGCTACACGACAATACTAGGCCTCATGTTGGTAATGTGGTAACAGAAAATCTCCAACGAAATAAACTGGGGGGTTTTAGAGCATCCACCCTATAGCCCGGTCTTGCCATTTCCATATTTTTGGACCGCTGAAAAAGGCGTTGAAATGTCGGCATTTTGACTTTGACACGGAAGTACAGATAGCTGTGGAAGACTTCTTCAGTCAGCTGCTACAAGAATTCTATTGGCAAAATATACGTCGGTTAATAAAACAATGGGATAGGTGCTTTAACTGTAACGGTAATTATTTGTCATTAAATTGTTAAATAAATTACCTATTAAGCAACGATGGGTCTCAACTGAGCACACCTCATATATTGTTGAATTACAGTGGAATGCAGTTTGAACACTGCAGTTATTCTAGGCCTTTGTAATAAGGGTGCTATTTAATCCGTAGATCCTCGAACATAAGCAATAAACACCTTAGATATATAATGTTTCTATCGGGTGGTACCCGGTGGTTCTTTCGCCTTGCTGATTATTCTTGTAACCCTATCTTGACAGCAGATAGATTTCTCTTGGTAGACTCTGTATCGGGTATGCGGACAGCCCGCTTGGCCCGCGTGTTTCACCCTGCTGTCTTCTATAGGGCGATGACGTGAGCTGGTATTAAGGTATCGATCCGTGTGTGTTTATTTCCAGTGCGTACTGTGTCCCATGCCATAATCGGGTTTCCACTTTACCGAGACATCCAGGAAGGGAAGGGTGCCGTTTTCTTTGACTTCCATGTAAACTGAATGTTGAGATGGATCTGGTTTAGATAAGCTAGAAAGCTATCGAGGAATGGGCGTCCACCAGGTGTTATAGCAAGAGTGTCATCCATATAACATACCCACAAACTAGGATTCAGAATGACTGTTTCCAGAGCTTGTTTTTCAAAATGTTCCATGTACATGTCGTTCAGATATCTTACCTTGCCAACCGAAGATTGTGGATTTTATACACAGTAGAACGAGCTTGGTAGATTCTTCCGGGAGGACTTCCTTTACTAATTTTATTACGCCATCGGTGGGAATTCTAGTGAATGAGACGTCGACATAGGTCGTTTTCTGTGAATTCTATGTCCTTCATTTTATCCATGAAATCCTTTGGGTATGGTACGTAAAATGATCTTTTCTCGTTCAGTTGTTTCAACATTTGAGGTAAATGTTGTAGCAGCTTTTGAATAGGGGAGTTAACGGGGCTTACTTAGGTCTTAAGGTCTTGTGGGACTTTGGAATTCCCTAAATCCTGGATAATGCTGAAGTCTGCGTGATCAGATGTTTCATAAGACGAACATCTGTTTGTACCTTTCGCCGGTCTGTCATATATCCTTCGCAATGTCGTTAATGGGGCTGCGTTTTAATTCTTTCAAGTTTCAGTAGTGAGTAGATATACATTTACTTGTTGTAATTAATGATTTTCATCAGCACAGTAATGCCGTTTTATAACGCGGTGCGTTTGCATGGCGCTGGTACGCTATCGCTATCTATCGCACAGCTTCAACATTTTCGACATCAAACTAAGTTTTGTAAGTAACAGGCATACTCTAATAAGAGAAGTGCAGGACAGTTAGTTAAAGAGTTTGCTCTAGAAGAATGTGGATCAGTAACGCTGGAAAATAAGGTGGAGATGATTTGAGGAATATAAAACTAGCAGACATGTCCTAATACCAGTAGAACTATGAACTTACTTCAATCGAATGTAACTGCCATTATGCAAAAGTAGATAAAATAAAATAGTCTGCCCAACAGTCTATGGTCGTAAATACAACACAAGTTATAATAGGACTAAATTTATGGGTAGTGTATAGCGACATGGAACCTAACGCAATGACTCTCATTATTAATGGATTCATTTTGCGCCGATTTGATATACGCCGACTTATTCAAGAACGGAACTCCTTCGTAAACCGAGGACTACCTGTATTGGTCATTATCATTACTGCTTGATCATCAGATAAAGAAGGCTAAACTCCGCAAGAAAAAAGTGTGATGATTCTAATCACATAGTGTATGGTAAATACAAATGGAGTAACACAAGCAACGGATTATACATTTGATAGTTTGATGGTGGATTATTACCCAATGTTTTAACGGCAACACTGCATAGATCGTACTCATAAAAAATAATTTTAGTATTAACAATTTCTAATCATATTAGTTGGAAAATATAACGGTCAAGCTGAGCCTCTACGTGACCTACCGCACAAACGTGAATCGATAACTAAGATTCCTAAACGTTTGTCAAACATAGTGTTGATGTTTTCGGAGTTCGTGATATTTGTGATCGTCTTAAACTGCTTTCGTCGGCCAGTTCTCCTGGTTGCCTAAGTTTTCGAATACGCTTTACAGTTTTTCATACCTACTTGCTCTTTTATTTGCACCCCTTCGCTCTTGTTGTTTCATCATAATTAACTTCTATACGTTATAGTGGTTTATAATGTTGCAGTGTTACCGATAAGCTATTCTAAACTTGTAATTGTGGTTAAATAATTAAAAGAAAGTATATCTACTAATAAGTAACAAACTTTTACATATTTGCTCTATTAAAAAAATCCCGTAAACCTGGAATAGCACGTAAAGAGGATTAATACTAAGTTTAATGGATTATCAGAGTTAGTATTTGCCTAAACCGTAGGGAAAGTCAAAAAATAAATAAATTATTTTGTACATGCTATTAGAATTATAAAACATTGAATATGTACCGTCGACAGTTTGTTGAACTTACGGTTCCCTTTGAACATTTAAAAATCCAATTAGTCAAATTTACATCCATTTCATAAATATGTAATTAAATAGTTGGTGCTCAGAACTCAGTTTAATTAATTATTTGTTGCCTGTCTCTACTCCGACATCAATATGTTATTTAATTTTGAAATTAAAAGGTCGTAGATCTTATATGCAAGAAAATAAAATTAGACTGCTCCTGGATTGGGAACGGCAATATAAAATTATGTGTAAAATACAACGTATTATTCAAACCTCCTGCTAAATTAATAAAACACAGATTTGAAAATATCGATGGCATTCTTATGCTAATTGTAGCCGTAGACTAATCGATTTCTATTTAATTATATTAAGTTGTGTGGAGAATAACAACATCCACTTAATGTACTTTCTGATATACTTGTTTCAGTATCGAGACTGAATGCTTTCAATAAATTACCATATATTTGCTGATATTTGATACAATTTAGTATACATGTGGACCCCAAGTGTTTTCACGACATCATCAAGTGGCTGTACCCTCACAAATCCCCAATAATTACAGATGCGTACAGTTCGAACCTTTAAAGGCATTTAAAGTAACATGTAAAGATATTTAGTAACGAACCAACACGCTTAAATATTGCCACAAGGGCAAATCAATAATCTGTACAGGTTGTGCTAATAATATTAGCTGCCCGTTTCGAATTATGAAGGTCCTGGGGTGGCTTAACGCGAAACATCATTCTCGTTTATTGACAATTGTCAATCATCGCTCGCTCTAGCCAGTAATTGAATAGGATTCCAAAACTGCTTTCAACACGGCGCCTCGTACCACCGGATGGGTACTTTAAAACGCCGGCCCCAGATGTCACATGGGGTTGGAAGCTGCGATAGCTGTAAATGGAAAGACTAAATGCGAAAAAAAGAAGGGATTTCGACAAGTTTAAAGCAAACTGTTAAAAAGCGCAATAAAAATGTAGTTAGCTATGGCACTTGAAAAACAATTACATAAGTCGATAGGAAGCGTTGCCAACGGGTTCCGATGGATTTAATATACTTTGTATTGCACGAAGCAGGATTTAGAGCTACTGAAGTTTTCAACTATATTTGGGGGATTTGTAAATAATTATGAGCGATACAAAATATGTATATCAAAGATCAGGTTAGTATCGGAATTTCCTAAAAGATACGGAAATATTGCAATTATTGAGGTACTAATTATTATCGAAATATAGAAAGTATTAATTATTTGAGAGTACACACGTATCTAAACTAACCAAAGTACCGATCCAGATATCGAAACCATCACAGTATACATTGGAAACGTAAAGTATTAAAGAATTAAAGTATCCTAAGGTATTGAAGTATTAAATAGTGTACAGCGTCGAAAGTATCTAGGACTTAAAAGCATGAAAGTGTTGAAAATATACAAAATATCCAAGTATCAGAAATATAGCAGTTCCTAAAATATCGAAAATGTCCAAGTATCAAAGTATGAAAAAAATATCGAGTATCGACATTATAAGTCCCCTGGAAAAATGCTGCTAGTACCAGTGTTGCTAGCCCTCACAATTAATTAAGAAAATTGCTAAATTTATAATCTCCTATTGCTAAACTCTACAAATCCGCTGTATAATATTTGTCTTTTACTCAAATTTAAATATCTACGTAGATATCTTACAATTTAGCAGCAACTTTCATGCGATTCATTTCGATACTTTCCATATTTTGAATTTACACGACACTTTCGATATTTTTCGATATTATAGATACTTTGAAATACCTATCATACGTTCAATATTTTCCATATCCTTCGATACTATTGATGGATTCTATAACTAAGATACTTTTGCTACCGGTATCATACATACTGTCGAGGCTTCGAATAATTTCAAAAATTATTATGCCATCCACAATTTTGTTATTTTGCAAATTTTCGATATTTTCAATTCTTGCGATTCTATCGATACTTTCTATAGCTTCGATAAATTCGCTAGTCCGATACTTACGATACGTTAGATGCTTTCGGTACTATGTTTAATAGTTTTTATAGTCTCCATCCTAATCTCAATATTGTTGATGCATTCTGTAACTTAGATAATTTCAATAATTTCTATACCTTTAACAAACTCAGTACTTTCGTTACTATCGATACTTTCGCTACTTCGACGTTTAAATTCTTTCAACTATTATTATGCCTTCGATAATTTCGACACTGACGATTTTTTTTCGATATCTTCGATTCTTTCGTTTTTTCGATGATTTCGATTTATCCGATACTTCTGACCGTTTCAACATATTAAATACTATCTATACTATCTATACTTTCCATACTTTCGATGTCATGGATACTTTCGATGCTATCAATATTTTCGACACTTTACATACTGTCGATAGTCTCGATATCTTAAAAACCTTTCCATATGTTCAATATCTTTTCTACTCATGCTGTCTATCATTTCAGTACTTTCAATACTTTGGGTAATTGAAGAATTCTATAACTTAGATGCTTTTGATACTTTGAATAGCTATAATAAATTCTATACTTCCGTTGTGTTAGATAGTTACAGTACTGTCACGTTTTGAATAATTTCAATGATTATGCGTTCGATACTGTTAATAATTTCTAAATATTCTCTATTTTCGATGCTTACTGTATTGTCGATATTGTCGATACTTTCGATACTTTCGATATTTTCGAAACTTTTGGTACTTTCGATATTTTCGACACTTTCGATACTTTCCATGCTTTCGATACTTTTGATACTTTCGATACTTTCGATACTTTCGATAGTTTTGATACTTTCGATACTTTCGATACTTTCGATATTTTCCATACTTTCGATACTTTCAATACTTTCGATTCTTTCGATACTTTCGATACTTGCGATACTTTCAATATTTTCGATACTTTCGATACTTTCGATACTTTCGATACTTTCGATACTTTCGATTCTTTCGGTACTTTCGATATTTTCGATACTTTCGACACTTTCGATAGTTTCGATACTTTCGATACTTTCGATATTTTCGATACTTTCGATACTTTCCATGCTTTCGATACTTTTGATGCTTTTGATATTTTCGATACTTTCGATACTTTCGATACTTTCGATACTTTCGATAGGTTTGATACTTTCGATACGTTCGATATTTTCCATACTTTCGATACTTTCAATACTTTCGATACTTTCAATACTTTCGATACTTTCGATACTTTCGATATTTTCAATACTTTCGATAGTTTCGATACTTTCGATACTTTCGATACTTTCGATGCTTTCAATATTTTCGATACTTTCGATACTTTCGATATTTTCGATACTTTTGATATTTTCGATACTTTCGAACTTTCGATACTTTCGATACTTTCGATACTTTCGATACTTTCGATACTTTCGATACTTTCCATACTTTAGATACTTTCAATACTTTCGATACTTTCGATACTTTCGATGCTTTCGATACTTTCGATACTTGAGAAACTTTCGATGCCTTAAATATTTTCAGTACTTTCGGTAAGTTCTATATTTTTCATACTTTCTATTCTACTGATATACTATCTCTAGTTACGTTACTTTCGATATTTTTCATGCTGCGATGCTACTGTGGATTAACGAGCGATACTTTAGTCAATCATCGATACTTTAAAGATAGTTGTAATTTTTGGGCTTAAGCTGTGTTCTTCTGTAAATACTTAAAAGGTAATAGTTTGTTAATTCTTTATACAGGGAAATTTATGATCGTCATGTAGGGAACACATCTTTCTTATTTTATATGTTGCTGTAGAAATTGTAGAAAGTCGTTTAACATGTTGAGCTCCCTATCAATAAACATAGAAATCAGTATCATTACTTACTACAGTTCTGTAACAAACCAGAACATAACGAAAGTGGCAAGTCAATAACATCAAACGGTCAATTACATGTGTTGCCTAATTCAAGCATGGTGACTGGAAAAAGATGTAATGGGTGTACAGCAACTTGTAAAATCGTAGTTTACATCTAGTATCTAATTTTAGCTGTAATCTTGTACGTGTTGAACGCAAATTGCTTTGCAATCTTAGAAAAATTTAATTGGCTTACTTAAATAGACTTTCCTAGATATAACATCGTTAAAACAAGTTTCTGCAGTAATTTGCTGATGTTTAACTGAGAATAGTGCTGCTAAATTAATTTACATAGTAAATTTAACCTGCCGCTCTCACATAATTTAGTAAAATAAACTACAAAGCTCCAACTTCTCACTTAAGAATAAAACAGTACGTTCTACTTGGAACATTATTTTCCTAAAGAAGGCGTTAACCTTCAGAAGTACGTGCTTGAGAAACGCGATTTTTTCGTCATTTGAATAATTGCATATACATTTTATTATCGGCTATTAAAATCGCCCTTAACTGGTTTAGGTATACCCCGATATAAAAAGAGAGTCAACAAACGAACCCAAAACATTGTTCCTTGCGTGCGGGTCAGAATAATTAAAGTTTAGATCTGTCAACGCGGTCGGGTGCCTTATTTATACGCTCTACAAAAACAAAACGTCGTTTATTACAAACAATTGGGAAAATTCATCATGCCCTTTGCTGCATCTGTGTTACGTCCAGGAAAAGCGCTGCGAACGACAAGGACGGAGGGAAATGGAGTTGACTGATAAGGGGAATTCGACCTTCTGTGTTGCTGCTGTTATCTGCGGTCACTGTCGGGGCGAGTGCCCAACCGGACATTACCGGTTCACCCACTTCGCTTAACGGCCGTAAAGCAAGAAAGTTAGCCAAGTTTACCACTCCAAGTTCCAGGCTGTTACGTTAGGTTAGTTAGTGAATTTTCTTCCAACAGCATCTCCTTCAGGTTTACGACCTGGAAACTGATATAGCTTCCGGATTTAATATGATCGATTCTTTTTTTACGACAATTTCTGCTGGCGCCTAAAAAATATAACATTTTTATTGATGTACTTAGCCGAACAGATTTTCGAGCTCTGGCATGTTGTAAACTTGTCGTGAAAATTAATTTGCTCATGTGCTCAAATCTCATTCTGTTACTTTCAGTTCCTACAGTAGCAAATTCAACTTTACTATTGCAAATAAAATGCTTTGTGCCTAAACAGCTTCTACTAGCCTACAAATCGTATTAAACTGATTTTCACACGGGCTGCAACTGTAATGGAAATGTTAGATAACACAAAACAGCATCAAAGAATACCTTATAATTTTATTATTAGCAACACTTAAATTCACGTTGAAGTAACTTATCTAATTGCGAGTATTACTACTACAACGCTTTTTCTTTGTTGGCGCCAATGAAAAGTTTATGAATATTGTTAGAATCAGCATACAAAGTTCTACTCAAACGATTCCAGACGGAATCGGTTTGTAGTTCCGACACGTGCTGTTATGTAGTTTTGCATGCATTCTTTGTGTCACGTAGCGTGAAATAGATCACGTTTATTTTTGTCCCATGCCGAAAATATAAACTGTTCTCATAGGAAAGCGATTTCAGGATATTAAGAAAAACGTAACTACCGAACGGAAAGCAGTTTCTTCGGAGTTAAATTGTGAAACCTCCTAAACAGGATGTGTGACGTTCGGCCGCTTTTACAGAACGCACCCTGTATGCATGACGTTATTTAGATTTCTGCGAACGCCGCTTTAATCGGAGTCTTCACACTGTTAAGTGCGGGGGAAAGACGGAAGGCAGCCACCAGCTCTCGACCTGAGTGTTACGCAGATGTAAAACTAACCCCGAGTGTCCGAATCAGTGTATTTTACCAATAGGTGATTATTTTCGCTTCCTGCGGTACCATTCAGGGTACGTCCGAAACAGTGGAATACTTGTATTCGGTTTCCCAAAAATTCCGAAAATATCGCTTAAAGTACCGATTTGGGAAATTTGGTTGTATGACGCAATGTTGAAAAATCTGCCAAAAGCAAGCGGTTTCGAGAGAAGCAACTATAAAGCTCCACCACTACACCCAGAGACTGACTCAAGCTTTACACCCCCTGAAGGTCCAATTTGTCATTAAATTTTCAAAACCTGTGTTAGCCACGCTTCAGCTGCTCCAAGGCCACCTGAGACGACGCCGTTAATTGTGAAATCTCGTGAAATCAGTTTATATTTTGTATGTTTTATTCGAAGAACTTTACCGATATAAGAAAATAGTGCGTGCACAAGGCCTTTCTGCATAGGAACAATTACGTGAAAAGGTAAGGCCATCACAAGCAACCGTCGGATTGGCCGTTCAAAATAACCTGGAGCTTGAGCAGTGCCGGATCTAGTGATATTCCCGTTGGCGCCCTCACTTATTACGAGTCTATCCCGAATTTGAGCAAATTTAAACGCGGTGTATTTTACAAAATGAACCCCTCCTCCTCCTCTGAGCTACGGTAGGGCCTGCTGTCGTTTGTGTGTGTTGTGTCACAATTCCGTTTAAGGCCGTGGCAGGTGATCAGAAGGTGAAGTAATAGCATGTAACTTTGTTTATTTTAAACATATTGTTCTAAAATTATAAACTACGATGTAACATCTAAATGTGCAACTTTAACTATATTTTAATTTTAGGTTTTATTTTCAGTTCGGAACTGATATGAATTTTTTAGTCTTAATTACAAAATTAGAAAGTCTTTGAAATGTCACAGAATGACACGGCAGTTTAAAATGACCAAAATTTTCAATTTTTTAGTAAAAAATGCCCACTAATGCTATTCATAATTACTTTTAGTTGGTTTTGAAGACAAAAATACTTTAAAATGTTCTTCTTCATCAATTTGCTTAAAAACCTCATTGTGACAAATAGATAATTTAGAAATAGTAAAAAAGAGAACTGTTCAGTTTCTAAACTGCTATAACTTTTTCATGTTCCAATACTTATGTTTTTAGTACATTTAAATTATCAATTCAGTTGTTTTAGCTCAATACCAATAACATATCTGATTATTTTATAAATAGTAAGAAAAAAATAATATTTCAAATACTTAGCCAATTTATCCGCAAATAATCCGTTATTAATGCACTAGTTTTATTTTTTAATATTATTTTAAAAATAATTACGTCTGTTATTAATATTAAATTGATCCAAATATAATCACAATTTAAAAAGTGTAATAGAACTTAGGTAGAGAAATTAAAAATGAATTGACCGTTTAATAAATAGAAACCTTCTCTTTAATTTTTTTGTTAATATTTTTCTCCCAAAGTGAATCATTTAAACACATGAATATAGAAGAACACTTAGAGTGGATTATTCTTTGGCTTTCAAAGCCGACTTAAAGAATAATTAAATAATTAATGGAAATTTAACATTTTTACTGAACAATTGAATATTTCGGTCAATTTAAAGCGAACGGTCATTGTGTAACTTATCAATGTTTTCAAATTTTACAGCGAATAAGAAAAAAACGCAGGTTGGGTATTTAAAACTAAAAAGTTGATATCAGTTACGACCAAATCGGTAGTAAAAACTAAGATTAAAAATGTTTAAAGCTACCCACTTGCAGGTTATATGATTATATCTTAGTTTAAAATTGCAAATAGTAGGTTCAAAAACAAGAAACTTACATGCTGTTACCTCATCTCGTGGTCACGCGGTGTACTGCATGTAAAAAGTGGTAAAACATATATATATATATATATATATACAGGGTGTTAATAAATATCATGTACATACGGAAGGAGGTAATTCTTTGGCTTATTTCATGACTAAAAGTTCATATAAACATAGGTCCGCAAACGCTTCGTTACTGACGGGGTGTTCAAGATTTTTTTACTTTTTTCTTTATAGCTCCTGCAGTTTTTGAAATATTTAGCTCAAATTTGGAATACAGGTTACGCTGCAGGGCTTACATCATTGGGCGTGCCAAATGGTTGTGAGAATCTACAGGGAGATACTTTTTCAGGGGTCATGCCCCCTTTTCTCCCCCTGAACTTTTTTGCGGTGCGCCACTGGTAGATTCTAAAATACAAAATGAGTTTCCTGTTTTGCTTAGAATCTTTTTGTTCTCCTGTAGTTTTTTCGTATCTGTGACGGTTTTCGAGAAAAAAAAATAAAAAGCAAGTTTCTGTAATTCGCTAGACAAAATTAAAATTTTTAAAATGGTCTAGTAGGCTCTGGCTTTATTTGGATAATCTCATGTTTCCATTAATTTTGACAGTTTGCATTTGAAATCGTAACTTGTGTCTGCATATGTTTATACATTAAAGGTTTAAGTTGTAAACCGTAAGCTGTAAAAGTGTTTTAAATACTCGCTATAATCTCGTAACAATGCCAAATTTTACGAATTCTGACATGGCTGAGATGCATTTCATCTATGGCCTTGCGAATGGAAATGCAAGAGAAGCCAGACGTCTGTACATGGAGCGCTATCCCAATAGAATGATAGCTGATCATCGAATATTCATAGGCGTCTTGTAGAAACTGGAACTTTTAATAAGAATACCAATGAAGCAGGTAGACCACGTATTGTTAGAACACCACAGATCGAAGAAGCTGTTCTAAATGAAATAGAAGAACATCCAGACACTAGCACCAGAAAAATCTCTGAACATTTAAATATTGGTCATCAAGTTGTTTGACGTATCTTGCGTGATTCTCTTCTATACCCTATCCACATTCAAAGGGTGCAGGCGCTTCTTCCTCGAGATTTCCCTTTAAGGATTAATTTCTGCTAGTGCAGCACATTTTTCTATTTTGGCTCGGGAGTATTTACATAAAGTGTATGAGAACAATTGGATAGGGCGGGGTGGACCTCAGTCATGGACCCCTAGGTCCCCTGACTTAAATAGCCTAGATTTTTTTCTTATGGGGCATCACAAATCTCTAGTGTATACAACACCAGTGAATACCGTTGATGACTTAGGAAATCGAATATTAGATGGTTGGAGAAGGTCACTTTCAACAATTTTTATAACGTAGTTTCCTTGTTATGGTTAATGTTTTGGTTTTTTGTATTGTAATAAATCACATTGCTACAAAAACCGGGTCATCCCAGCTTTAATTTTTAACAGGTAGTGCCAACTAAACTGTCAAAATTAATGCAAACATGAGATTATCCAAATAAAGCCAGAGCCTACTAGACCATTTTAAAAATTTTAATTTCGTCTAGTGAATTACAGAAAATAGTTTTTTATTTTTTTTTCTCGAAAACCGTCATAGATACGAAAAAACTACAGGAGAACAAAAAGATTCTAAACAAAACAGGAAACTCATTTTGTATTTTAGAATCTACCAGTGGCGCACCGCAAAAAAGTTCAGGGGGAGAAAAGGGGGTATGACCCCTGAAAAAGTATCTCCCTGTAGATTCGCACAACCATTTGGCACGCCCAATGATGTAAGCCCTGCAGCGTAACCTGTATTCCAAATTTGAGCTAAATATTTCAAAAACTGCAGGAGCTATAAAGAAAAAAGTAAAAAAATCTTGAAATTTCAACACCCCGTAGATCAGTAACGAAGCGTTTGCGGATCTATGTTTATATGAACTTTTGGTCATGAAATAAGCCAAAGAATTATCTCCTTCCGTATGTACATGATATTTAGGAACATCCTGTATATATGTATACAGGTTGTCCCAAAACTCCTGGGACATAGAGCTACCACGTATTCTAGAGGTCAAAAGAAGTCGATTGGACCCAACTTTGTCATATACCAAAATGTACCGTTTGCCCGTGAGAGGAGTTCAAAGTTTACTTAAAAAATCACATTTTTGTATGCTGTTCAGAAACGTGTGAGCCAATTTTAATGAAATTTGGTACTTGGGCACTTCAAAGGAAGCCACTACTTTCAGTAACGAAAGAAACCCAAAGAAAATTGGAGAAGGGTTAAAACCACTCCCACCCCCTGATAAATTTGTTCAGAATTTTTTTAAGGATGATGATACGATTCTATGTTTTTTTTAAGGTGAAGACTTATTCATTAGCTTTATTTTTTGACTCTTGTAAAAACTCCTTAATTTGTATAGTTTCGAAGAAAAAAAATGTTTACTCAAACACTGATAACCGATATTATTATTGCAGGTTTAATTGTATTACAAAATTTAGTTGGCCGTAGACACAAAAATAAAACAAAGGTGATAATTTTGATAGGAAACAAATTCATAATCATCTCAGTTGATTGTTGACAGTAAACTTTTCAATAATTGTTCACTGTTTGTTGCTTTTGTATTCTTTTTTGTTATTGTAACCATCGTTGCTGCTTTAATTGTTGTTGTTGTTGCTGCTGTTATTTTTGCAGCTATCAAATATGGATTTCCCTTTTAATGAGCAGACCGACATGTTATTAGTTCTTGGATACTGTCAAGGTAACTGCCGCGAGAGTGTCCGCGTGTATCAAGAGATATATCCAAATCGAAGAATTCCAAATCACAAAACTTTTGCTCGTATCGAATGTCGTCTTCGAGAAACAGGAAGTTGCAGCCAGCCAGATTTATCACTGGAAGACCATGACAAGCCCGAATACCCATTGTGGAAGAAGCAGTTCTTCAAAGGATTGATAACAATCCTGACATCAGTACCAGAATATTGAAACTGGGATTCCAAAAAGCACTGTAAGTCGAATCCTTGCCGATCAATTAATTCGTCCTTTTCACATCCAGCCAGTTCAAGGATTATTGCCACTTGACCACGAATCACGTTTAAATTTTGCAGAAATTATTCGGGAGCACAGGGTAGTTGACGATGGATTCCACTAATATCTTGTTTACTGATGAGTCTTGTTTTACGCGTCGTGGCATGACAAACCTACACAATGAACATATTTATGCAGATGAAAATCCACAAGCTAGACATTATCAACAAGAATTTAAAATTAATGTCTGGGTCGGAATTATCGACAATTTTTTGGTTGGACCGTTCCGATTGCCTGATCGTCTGGATGGCGCTAGTTACCTTCTTTTTCTCCAAGAAACTTTGCCAGAGTTATTAGAAGACTTGCCCCTTAATTTGCGTCAAAATATGTTTTTCATGCACGACGGTGCACCACCTCATTTTGCACCACCTCATTTTGCACCACTTCATTTTGCACGTGCCGCCAGAGAATATCTAAATGAACAATTTGCTGGTAGATGGATTGGTAGGGGACAAGAAGCACCCATTCAATGGCCACCGCGGTCTCCAGATTTAAATCCTTGTGACTTCTTCATATGGGGAGCGTTAAAAACAAAAGTATACGAGGTACAAATTAATAATGCTGAACAACTGTGGGACAGAATTCAAAATGGTGTAAACGCACTACGAGAAAACGACGATGATTTAAGAAGGGTGCATTTCAATTTTTTACGTCGTGTTGACCTCTGCATCAATGAAGGTGGAGGTCACATTGAACATTTGTTGTAAAAAAGTTTTATTTTTGGTCTACGGCCAACTAAATTTTGTAATACAATTAAACCTGCAATAATAATATCGGTTATCAGTGTTTGAGTAAACATTTTTTTTCTTCGAAACTATACGAATTACGGAGTTTTAAGAGTCAAAAAATGAAGCTAATGAATAAGTCTTCACCTAAGAAAAAACATAGAATCGTATCATCATCCTTAAAAAAATTCTGAACAAATTCATCAGGGGGTGGGGGTGGTTTTAACCCTTCTCCAATTTTCTTTGGGTTTGTTTCGTTACTGAAAGTAATGGCTTCCTTTGAAGTGCCCAGATACCAAATTTCATTAAAATTGGTTCACACGTTTCTGAACAGCATACAAAAATGTGATTTTTTAAGCAAACTTTGAACTCCTCTCACGGGCAAACGGTACATTTTGGTATATGACAAAGTTGGGTCCAATCGACTTCTTTTGACCTCTAGAATACGTGGTAGCTCTATGTCCCAGGAGTTTTGGGACACCCTGTATATATACAGGGTGTCCTTTAAATACCTTAAAAGCTTCAGGTAGCACTCTTCTGTAAGAAATACAGTCCTCAAAAACACTAACACGAACTTCCTATAGTGCTTAGTTTCCTCACACGAGACACTTAAAGAATATTATACTTGGCAACGTTGACGATGTCTTTGCATTTATGGAGAATTTAATTAGTAGGCCGACATTACATGAAGTAAAATCGAGATGTCCAAAAATTACGTTTTTATCATTTAAATTTTTAAATTACATAATATTCATTTATCATTTTTAACCGCGTCTGGTAAAAAGAGGTAATTAATAAACTGAATGACAGTGATGTTGATTTAAAAATTAGACTGTTCATTATTACTCTTATCTGATATTTTTTAAATTGTTTGAATCATTCTGCCAATGCAAACTATTCTGCTGGATTTTAAATAATAAAACCAAAATCATTATGCACAACCCTTTTTGTATTTTATTAATTTACAAATTGTTCAAAATTTCTGCCTCCAACTTCGTGGCATTTCATTGCCCTTGTAATAATGGATAATTGGACACGCCGCAGCATGTCTTCGTTTATGGTTGTCGCCGCCTCACCTATACGCTGTACCAAATCTTCGTAATTTTCAACAGGCGTCAAATATACCAAGTTTTTCAAATGACCCCACAAAAAGAAATCAAGTGGCGTCAAATCGGGACTTCGTGGAGGCCAGGCTACCCTACTTCCGCGACCTATCCATTTTCGCGGATAATTTTCGTGAAACCATTGCCTAACTCTAGCAGCGTAGTGACTTGGAGCTCCGTCTTGTTGCATCCACATATCCCGACGAACTTGCAAAGGAACATCTTCTAATAAAGGTGGAAGGTCGTTATTTAAGAAATTTAAGTAGTTCTCAGCATTTAATCGGTTAGGTAGTACAAAAGGCCCAAGGAGTTTATTATCTACGATTCCTGCCCAAACATTCACTGAAAACCGAACTTGATAATTTCCGTGGTGCAGAGCATGAGGATTTTCATGTGCCCAGATATGTTGGTTGTGAGAGTTAAAGATGCCATTTCTCGTAAATGTCGCTTCGTCTGTCCACAGAATGTTGTTTACAAATCTTGCATTTCCTCTATGTTTTTCTAATAACCAATTGCAAAAGCTAACACGTTTCTCGTAATCTTCCTCTAATAAATGCTGCACTCTTACTTTATGGAACGGATAAAGTAGATCTTCCTT
>JABXWE010021536.1:0-38596 GCA_014611495.1 Limonius californicus | reverse complement strand
GTATACATAAGAGACACCTACAGCTATGAATAAATATGCCTGTCCTCAGATTACACACACATTCATACATATTTATTTAAGCTTCCTTTCGTCGCAACTACAGATATTCTCAAGCTCAACATTCTTGCTCTATTACACCTTAACATCTTTTCCGTCTCACTGCTGGACAGCAGTGTCTTCTCTGCCACGTGCATCTCTTCAGTGCTAAGGTATACATAAGAGACACCTACAGCTATGAATAAATATGCCTGTCCTCAGATTACACACACATACATACATATTTATTTAAGCTTCCTTTCGTCGCAACTACAGATATTCTCAAGCTCAACATTCTTGCTCTATTACACCTTAACATCTTTTCCGTCTCACTGCTGGACAGCAGTGTCTTCTCTGCCACATGCATCTCTTCAGTATTAAGGTATACATAAGAGACACCTACAGCTATGAATAAATATTCCTGTCGTCATATTATACACACACTCACACATATTTATTTAAGCTTCGTTTCGTCGCAACTATAAATATTCTCAACCTCAACATTCTTGCTCTATTACACCATAACAGCTTCTGCGTCTCACTGCTGGACGGCGGTGTCTCCTCAGCCACATACATCTCTTCAGTGCTACGGTATACATAAGAGAGACCTACAGCTATGAATAAATATTCCTGTCGTCATATTATACACACACTCACACATATTTATTTAAGCTTCGTTTCGTCGCAACTATAAATATTCTCAACCTCAACATTCTTGCTCTATTACACCATAACAGCTTCTGCGTCTCACTGCTGGACGGCGGTGTCTCCTCAGCCACATACATCTCTTCAGTGCTACGGTATACATAAGAGAGACCTACAGCTATGAATAAATATTCCTGTCGTCATATTATACACACACTCACACATATTTATTTAAGCTTCGTTTCGTCGCAACTATAAATATTCTCAACCTCAACATTCTTGCTCTATTACACCATAACAGCTTCTGCGTCTCACTGCTGGACGGCGGTGTCTCCTCAGCCACATACATCTCTTCAGTGCTACGGTATACATAAGAGAGACCTACAGCTATGAATAAATATTCCTGTCGTCATATTATACACACACTCACACATATTTATTTAAGCTTCGTTTCGTCGCAACTATAAATATTCTCAACCTCAACATTCTTGCTCTATTACACCATAACAGCTTCTGCGTCTCACTGCTGGACGGCGGTGTCTCCTCAGCCACATACATCTCTTCAGTGCTACGGTATACATAAGAGAGACCTACAGCTATGAATAAATATTCCTGTCGTCATATTATACACACACTCACACATATTTATTTCAGCTTCCTTTCGTCGCAACTACAGATATTCCCAAGCTCAACATTCTTGCTCTATTACACCTTAACAGCTTTTCCGTCTCACTGCTGGACAGCGGTGTCTTCTCTGCCACGTGCATCTCTTCAGTGCTAAGGTATACATAAGAGACACCTACAGCTATGAATAAATATGCCAATCCTCAGATTACACACACATTCATACATATTTATTTAAGCTTCCTTTTGTCGCAACTATAAATATTCTCAAGCTCAACATTCTTGCTCTATTACACTATAACAGCTTCTGCGTCTCACTGCTGGACGGCGGTCTCTTCTCGGCCACATGCATCTCTTCAGTGCTAAGGTATACATAAGATACACCTATAGCTATGAATAAATATGCCTGTCGTCATATTATACACACACTCACACATATTTATATAAGCTTCCTTTCGTCGCAACTAGAGGTATTCTCAAGCTCAACACTCTTGCTCTATTCTACCTTAACAGCTTTTACGTCTCACTGCTGGACACCACCCTCTTCTCTGCCACGTACTTCTCCTCAGCGGTAGGGTATAAACAAGAGGTACCTACGTTTAACGTCGAATCCGAGCGGCAGATATTTCAAAGAAGGTTTCTATCATTAACATCCCACGGTTGCCAGCCGTAGTAAAGCATTGTATGCAATAGGCTGCAGGGGAGTCGAACCCAAGCTATACTCGCCGCTTTGCCGAGAAGACGAACACTGTATCAATTGAACTACCACTACATTTATTGTATTACACACAACCTTAAATTTTATTCAATATTTTAACATAAACTTTAAACAATAATTATAAAGAACATTATAAAATTCTTACACATACATTTTGCGGGTATAGATAGGTATAGATTTATCCCTTTTATTCCGCTAAGAGAAAATCCAACTAGCCACCTATTCATAGGCACTTATTTTCGGGATTTTATATTATATATTTATTATTTTTAATGGAAGATGTCTTGTTAACTAACTCTCCTCTGTTGAATTTTTTTTCAATATGTTATGTAAGGCATCCCCTCGAGCTTAAATCGATGTCTAACTAGCAACATTACTTTATTAGTTAAATTCGATTGAATAGGCAAATGTGTTCAAAATCTAATTTTGAAAACTGCGTCTAAGTAAGAATTACCCAAATCTTCAAATATCTGATTGGGCTGCTTCCTGTGAAATTACCGCCGTGTATTATAATGCGAGAGCATCGTATCTCGTCGAAAATTGCGGCATAAATTAGATAAAAATCACTTATCGCGCGATTCGGGGTCTCTCCATCTGTAATAACCATACGTACGAAATGATGAGGATTCTACTCGAACGTCAAGTGGAGGAAAGCGCAATCAGATAGTGAGGTTAATTCTTTAAGAGCTTCCGGTGTGGGAGTTATTGGAGGGAGAGACGGCGATTCCGGGCCGTATAATCGTTCGTGTTAGACAAAAAGGAGATGAGGTAGCGAGCAGCAGTTTTCTTTCGCCTGCGAAATAGAACGATAAAAAGATCCCCTCGAATGATAGCAAAGGCTCCTCAAATAAATAATCAACGTGCTGATAAACACAATGGTTCAATATTGAGAATGTATGGCGAGTAAAACGACTACTTCGATTGAAAAGAGTTTCTATATTACATCATTCACGCGAATGCGAAAATGGAAATAAAAAGATAGACGTTTGAAGATGCTACTGAATGAATTCCATTCGTTAAGGAAACTTCCCCTTTTTATTTTCCTAACGAAGTGTATGGCAAGCGCTTTTACATGAATGCTGATAACTTTCTTCACTAGATGAAAATCTTACTTCAAAACAAATGCAGCAATAGAAGGTTGCTAACATTTAAATGAGTCGCCTTTAAGACAAACTTTCAGTATTTTTATAATTGACAACAGAGTTATATAGAATTTTCACAGAACTATACGTTGTTTACCGGAAATTTCAGGCATACCGCTCAAACATCCTGTAAATGATTGATCTCCGTAAAACTCGATACTTCAAATTAATTTTATCTTTTATTCACATCTCAGGAAGTCCCGAAGAAATTTTTGTATCTCTGAGATGATCAATTCCTTTAGAATTGAATATACTTGCGTTTCCGGCAAAGCAATCTTACAAAACGTAAACATTCTTGAATTTTTGTTTAATAATCTAACTGAAAACTATATTACAATTCCTTTTAGTCTATTTTTACTATAAAGTTGTTCATTAAGAGCTCTTCGTTCCACTACTGGACGTTGGCACTCTTCTGTGCATACATACTGTTCCTCAGCACTAAGAAAGAGACACAGAGGACCTACAGTTTAACATCGAATCAGAACGACAGAAATTCCAGAGAACGTGATTGAAATTAAGACCCCGCTGTTGCCAACCGGATTTGGGAATTGTCTGTGGTAGCTTGCAGTACAACTCGTTTATTAACTGCCGTAGTAATGCTGAGGAACGAAATCCAAAACAGAATCGACGTTTTTCCTAGAAAGCGAACGCTCTACCAACCGAGCTACCACTATCTTACTAACTAATAATATAATGTCCCAAAAATAATTTTCAAATAAGCACTTGTGTTCAAATACACTATGTAAACCGAACTTGAATTTTCACTTGTGCCCTCAAAAATGAATGAATATTTTATGCACATATAATAGATATAGTGCAAGTGAACAAAGTCAAGAAAACGAGGAGGACAACAGAATACAAGGAATATCTTATTATAAAACGACACAGAAGTTGTGAAGAAAAAACAGATATGCAAGGCAAAACCGTACTTCATTGGTATTCATAAGAAAAGAAGCAACTGAGAAACCAAGATAATAAGAAGCAAGCAGTAGCAAGATAAGAAAGATATATAAAATCGAAAAAGTTTGTTAAAAAGGCAAGGAATAAGAGATATCCAGAGAGAAAAGAAAAAATTAAGAAAAAAATAAGCAAGAAAAATACATGACATAGAAAGCTCTTAAAAAAGTGACATAAACGTAGACGAAAAACTTTGAATACAAAGAATATCAAGCTCTACTACAAAAAGATGGAGCTAAAGATAATGGAGATAAGCAAAAATAGAATATTAAATAAAAAACATAAGGGGAATAGAAACAGACAAACTGAGAAAATCAGATAGAAAGAAAAATCACTACGATAGTTAAACCCAAAGGGGAGAAGAATACAAACAGATATTTCATCTTTGTCTTTGAGCATCTAAAACATACGAAAGTAGAAATGAAGAGGAAATAAAACCCTTTTCAACGAGACATAATAAAATATAGAAACATAAATTAAAGTACTGCAAAAAAACACAAAACTATTGAATTAGGTAGGAATACAAACAAAAAAGTTTATGGGTTAGCAAAAGTGACAACGCATAATAATAGGGAGAGGAGAAGCAAAAAACAAAACGAAATATCAAGAAAGGAAACGGCAGGGTTTTATTATAAGAAAATAATTAATTCCCCATAAATTTAAATTGAAATAGGAAATAATTTTTAATAGTAAGTTGTAAAAAAAATAGAGAAAGTAAAGGAATGGTCATAAAAGAGTGGAGAGTATTGAATGACTACACTTACTGCAGTAATAAATAGATGAAGCAAAACCGCAAAATATGCATTTCCGTCAACTACTTGGTCTAAGATGTCAACACGCACATATTAGGTATTCCCAATTAGTTCAGCTACAGGATAAGAGAAAACGTAAGTAAGTCAGTATCACCTTTGAAAGCGAAAAGATAACGCAAGAATAGAGAGTGGCAAAAACAGAAAAGAAAGAACAAAAGTCAAGATGCCTAAAAAGCAGAGGCACAAAACTAGAAATGAGAAGGCAATGAAAGCCTTATTGACAACGCGATAACAGAATAACGGTAATGAAACAATAGAGAAAATCAGAACTAGAAAAGTGAGAACAACAGTGAAGATTGTTACGGGCCAATCGAGCTTTTTCGACGACCCGTAACCAGATCGATGGAAAAAGGCCTACAGCTTAGCTCAGAGGAGTAGGGGGAGTTCGTGAAAATCGCTTATGGGAGAAAATCTTTAGTTGTGTACAGGGTAAGTCAAAATAAGTGGGCGCCACCTTCCAAATCCAGCTGTTTGTAGGTCCTCGTGGAAGGCCGAGAAGCCAACGGCTTACGGGAATGGAACCTACCTTTATTGTGCCTTCTCCTATATATTTGGAGCTTGCAAAATTTTTACACAAACAAATACAGAATACACAAAAATAAAAGAGGCAGTAAATTTTAAAACACATGTAATGAAATTATGGAAATGGCGATACAAAAAGAAAAGACATGGCATTTTACTGGTTTTACAAATAATATTTGAACGTCCAAGAAAACAAAACTCGCCGCCGTTGACGCACGATATTTAGGATATTGCAACAAATCTGTGTGGCCAATGGCGTAGAGTTTACAGGAAAAATACAGTATTAATATCTTTTTACAATTAACAATAAACAAATGGCGACTGAAGATCGCTTTTAGGTTGTATAAAACAAGTTCAATATCGTGCAATTTTGCAAGTTTACGCGAGAAAAAAAAGGGTTTCTTTTACACTGCAGAAAAAAACTGGTTCTTTACCTTGAATTGCGGTAAAGGCAGGCACAATGTAACGGCGATTTTCAGATGCAGGAAAATACGTTGATTTCAACAGGCTGTTAACGTTGAACGAAAGACGGGACTCTTCGAACGATGGTATAAAAAAAATAGCCGCAGAGGGACGGGAGCTGGACTTCGAAATTAATTCGCCTAACGGCGATCGGTCAATTCACCAAGAATTGCCTTTACCGAAGTTGAATCCAGTGCTCTCTTTAAATCCGGCAGTAGCCGATGGTCTGTTTATACCCCTTGGTAAAACAGCGAGACGAAACACACATAACGGATACCCCTTGGAAAAAAAAACCAAAAGCCGCCCCTACAGCACTTAACGTAATTACGGTCCCCGATTGATGGAATTTTTCGGAGAACCGGAGTCATCAGAGATCGAAAATTGACTGCTTGAAAAACGCAACTCGACCCCTCATTCTCCCAAAAAGGTTGCACCATATTTCGACACGTTATGATATGTTCTAGAATAAGGGACACGTGAGTTCTCGGAAGTGTCCGCCTCCGAGGTCAAGCCCGAGAAAAACAAGAGTCGGCAATTTCGACACAAAAGAAACTGTTAACATATGTCAAGCTTAGAAAGACACAACAAAATAGCGAAACGGTAACCCAAAATAAGACTGCAATTAAGATAACGTTATTAATTCTTACGAAGCGGCAAACAAATTAAGAAATTAATCCATATAAAGCGGCACATTTTAAAATTAACATAACAAGATGCCTAAAAAGCAGAGGCAGAAAACTAGAAATGAAAAGGCAATGAAAGCCTTATTGACAGCGCGATAACAGAGTAACGATAATGAAATAATAGAGAAAATCAGACCTAGAAAAGTAAGAACAACAGTGAAGATGCCTAAAAATCAGAGGCAGAAAACTAGAAATGAAAAGGCAATGAAAGCCTTATTGACAGAGCGATAACAGGGTAACGATAGTGAAACAATAGAGAAAAGCAGAACTAGAAAAAAATATATACAAGGCGACAATAGAGGCAAAAGAGGGCGAATGTTGGGTTAAGTAAATAAATAATTCCATACTTCAAAATGGAATAGGAAAGAATCTCAAATAAATAGCACCAAAACAGGGATAGTAGAGAAATATTATAGAAATCTAAAATGTGTTATTCCATAAAGGGTTTCATTGGGTTTGAACCTAGTAGACATGTTCCAAAAAGTTCAATTGTAGAAATCGAAAACATGTTTGTCTACGACATTGAAAACCTAAGAGATAAGCCAATAAAGTGTCAAGGAAAAGGCAACTATCTAAGGAGTACCATGTGAAGAATGAGATATTCATAATTCCTATAAAAAATGTCCATTAAATTGAGCACACGGGGAATGAAAGCTTGAAAAAATTGTTATAAGAAGGGATAACAGAGGATTTTTATTGGATTTGACAATGTTTATTAGGATAATAGAAACCTAGAATGTGTATTTCCATAAAGTTCAATGTTTGGATTTATTAAACACCTTCTAAGCTGTTCAACTACTAAAATAGAAAAGCAATTTTGTTTACTAAAAAGAAAAGGAAATGAAAGCCTAACCAAGAGCTCAATAAAAAAGTAACGATACGGAATAAGCGAAAAGGAAATGAGCAAAAAATGAAGCATGGATAAATAAATATTTGCAAACATCGAACTGCAGTGGAACAAAATGTATAGAAAATTAGGATCTTCGAAGCAGAAATCTCAAAAGAAATTATTATAAAAAGAAAATTACATGGGAATAGCATTGATTGAGTTAGAGGAGATCGAAAATAGATATTTTCAAGAAGCTCATCGTTGTGACAAACATGTTGGAATTATTTAAATGGAAACAATAAGCAGAACAGAAACTGAAAACTTCACCAAGATACCCATTAAAAATAGAAGTAATAAAAGCATAGAAAAAGATAGAGAAAAGTGAACAAAAAATCAAACATAGCAAAATCAGGAAAATAGAGAAACTGTGCTAATAGTATGAAGTAAGTAAATCGCACTGAGAATGGAGATGAAAAGGATAATAAAGACCGTAAATAGAGATTTTTGGATTAATACTACAATAGGCAACTCTGTCAAAATCATTTTCTCTATATTTAAACCTATGAAACATGTATCAATTATTTCATCTGCGAAAATGTATGCCTTTAGGAAGATTAGGAAAGGAAATAAGAAACCCTAAAGGACTACAGACCATGCCAAAGAAATATTTCGGCTTATATATCGAGTTCCCCTAACTTGTAATTGTATTTCAGTTGTTGTGGAAGGTAGAGAAGTAAAAGTCTGATTAAATAAGACATTGAAGATACCCAAGGGAGAAATTAACCTTCTGCTGCATGTTTCGAAGTTCCATAATAATTGAAAGTGAGAGTACAGAGAAAGCCGACATCGCATAATTATGAAACTCAGTTCCGTTTCTAACCCTGGTAAGTGATATTTCGCGCGCTTTTCAAAAGCTTTCCAGAAAGTAATAATTAGAATACGACCTGCAGGAGTGAATGGAGTAAACAATCCGGTTCAGTAGCCGCCGCTGTGTCGGTAGGGCACATTAAAATATTCATCCTCATGAAATTTTAAGAGTAAACTTTTCAGTTGGCGCGGTAACCTCGATGAGAGAGAACATTAAAATGTCCGCCCTTAACCCTCCACTCACCTAAATTCAGATTTGAGGGCGCACGTAGACCATCCCATCAAAAGTTTTTATTTCCCCCGCAAAACACACACCAACGGGCCACCTCGAGCGCATCCTTCCCGAACTTCCCTTTTAAACATTCGCCAAGGGCGAGGGGTAAGTGGAGGAAAACGCGCCTGGGGGTAAGAAAATTATATGTTATGCCCCTCATACGTTACATTGCCGAAATGACCGTCGAGACTAACTTTTAAAGCACCTTCTGGGACCCCTTATAACTTAGCCCACACGCAAACATTCGGCATTAAGATATGCCTCTATGGTGCAGATTCATTTTCTCGGGTGTCACGTCCCACTCTTTATTGTCACCTAACGCTCTTGAAGTTGGATGAAGTTACTTTAAGTAAATGAGAAACATTAGAAAAGCACGAAGGCAGGCGGCCCTGGCATCGAGCTCATGTAACTTATATTACGTGATGTACTTGCATGTCGTCGAATTAGACTGTCGACATTAGCTTTTTGTAATGACGTGGTGGTAACCCTAATAGATCGTGAAACTCCCAAGGCGTAAACTTGACTGTGTCCTCCCATTCTTCGTAACTTGTTGAGTTTTTGGTTTGTCTTTCGAAATTGAGTTCTCTTTGCGCTGCTCTTCGATTCTACAGGATCTGCCTGCTTTGTTTGTATTTTAAAAGTGAGCGCTTGATAACATCGCGTAATTTGGGTTATTTGCTCGGAAAAATGCCGCCCAAAAGTTTGTGTTTAATTTGGATTTTTTATGGCTGAATGTAAGTGTTTGCTTGGCAATGAGTACTTTATATAAATTTGTTTGACTTTACTGTCACTAAAAGACCGCAATTTTTGTTTTATAACCCCAACTTTCTCAACTGGGTCGCCCTGCTTTATAAATACTGAAACGGTAAGACAAACAACAAGTTTAAAATGTAAGAAAACTAATGTAGAATAAATTGTCGGCTCTGAAGTGAATGGACTTTTTTAGATTACTAAATACTCCTGAAATTGTATTAAAAAATATGTCACTTTTTTATGGACTGTTTCACTGTGTTCACACTCCTTAAGTGCATTCGAAACAAGTCCATTTTTTATTAGCTCTTCAAAATAAGCACAACAATAAAAGATAAGCCAAATTATATCTATACAATCTGATATAAAAAGAGAAGAGACACGTTAATGGGACATATCCTAAGAAGGGAGGGGATACAAATATTGTAGAAGGAGCAATCGATGGACGAAATGCAAGAAGAAGACCAAAGTTGCAGTATATATCTCAGATAATAAACGACCCACAATGCAATAACTACACCGAACTGAAAAAGCTGGCAAGAAATTGAAGACAATGGAAGCATATAGGGTGTGACGCCTGATGATAATTTCTAACTAAGTAAGTAAATAATTGGTTAATGATAGCCTCCCGGAACCCCAATCGAAGATGGGCGGTTCTCTGCTTATCTCGAATAAATATTTTAATTAACTTTATGTTAATTACCTGGAAAAAAAGGGCGCAAACGACTAATAATACACTACAATTAACGCAGATGTCGATTGGTTAGTCGTACCAACAGTTTATTACTTACTTAATTCGTTGCTACAGAATACAATGATAGGAAACAATAAATAACAAACACAATTGCAGCAACAATATTTAATATCAGCAAAAATAAATGTGTAGTATGTAAATATAAACCCAAGTTGGCAACAATAATATATATAATTATAATTGTAACTTGTATCGGTACACAACTAACAGTGCAATCACTCAATACAGCCCCAAAAATACCTGACTTTGAGCTACAGTAAAAATACTGCGTTTCACTACCCAAACAAACGCCCTCAAACCGCGTCCTACACTCTAGTCCGGAAAGGCTTTTCGAGATCTACAGCGCAGGTCAGAGAATCCAAAAATTGCTGTGAAACCCGAACAAAACGCAATATTACCGCTCCTGTTGACTCACGCTGTATATACAGTGACATTCCCGTGATTATGTACGCTAATACTTGTACAAACTAACATTCCAAAGAATTATGGCTGTAAAGTAGTTCGTAACACTCTGTACAATTACAACATAGTTGTGATGACTCCGAAATTATCAGAATTAAAAATAAATTTGCACTTCCCTGATTAATCTGGTCTGGAAATTCCTAAAACAGCCTCGAGTCCGGCACGTGTATTCGCTGCGACGGCAGGATGGAATTCGAATATTAGTTTCTCGCAAACAACAGATATTACTATAGAAAGCACCAATTCTTCGGACGAATCTCGCCGTCACCAAGTTGTGTAATTACGAATACAAGGAAAAGTTAGGACAGCTATAACTAAAAGACAAAGGAAAACTTACCAATCGGTAACTACGATTGACACGACAAAAATCATGAAAGGAACGCAACGTTGATATAAAGCGACGATAACTGTCAATAACGTAGTCGAACTATATACAATGATCACGTTATAAACTATGATTTTCCCAGAAAATTGAGATGAACTCAAAGTGAAACACTTTAACGGGAAAAACCAATTCAACGACACGTTCGTTTTCTGTCAGACGCAGAGCATCAATCACCGGAAATCCTGTTTAACTAACATAAATCATGCGTAGTAACTCAAAATGTTACCAAGGAGTGAGGGAAGCTAGAGTGAAATGGGTTGCGGACAACCTAGGCGAAAATATCGTTACAAGTGTGAAATCAAACCAATCAAAAAGATTGATAACTAAGGGGGAGGAGGAGGAGTGTGATATAAATACAATATATAGAAAAACCTTTCAACTTAGACTGCGTTGCCATTTGGAGATAACCCTCAGGAAAATCAGCATTAGTAACATTTCGCTACGAACGAGGCAACTAAAAGTAAAATCCAAGCTCTAGGACCAGAATCTACATGCACAATAGCTTACGCTACTGCTAAGTAAAATCCCAGAGATTGCTTAAGAACGCCCCATTGCAAAATATTGAGACAATCATCCAGACATGGGGCACACCAAAACCCTTCTCAAAGGTCCATCCACGATACGACGAATGAACTTCTACGCCTAGACGACAGTTGATAGATATCCTAACCACCGACACTGGCATCTGAAAAAACACTTATTGCTGATAAGATTAGTATACAATCCACTGTGTGGACTGTAAGGAGAAAGGAGAAACGCCTCTTCACTGGTTATGCAACTGGGAGGGCCCGGCGGCTTGCAGACAACGCCACTTCAGGGAACCGGAATTAAATGGTTAAGAAGCCTCTTTGACACAATCCTGGGATTCGTCAGAGTACCAGGGATGCCAATGTAAAGTCTATAACAAATACTGTGGCACAATGTGAGTGATAGATAGCAGTGGGTGAGATAGAAGACCATAACCAAACGTTTCGCAAGAATATCAGCTTTGCATCTTCAAAGGCTTTAAAGGTTTCGTGAAAAATTATGAAAATATGGAAATGGCAGAGAAGAAAACCAAAATTTTGATAATAGTATAGTGATATAGTGCATGAAGATCGGTAGGAATGAGAGCATGTGTGTGTCTTTTGCAAAAAGCCTTTTTGTTTAGGTCTCAAGAACACAAGAGATTACGAACGGGAGCTTCTTATTCTTCTGTTTATATCAAATGCTAAAATAAATAAAATAAGAGCATCGTTAAGGGACAAATTCTAATAAAGTTGAAACTAATAATGAGTAAATAATGTAGGATGTAATGAACAGAAAAGGAGAATAAGAGAAGCCGTATTGTAAAAATAGAACACTGGACAATACCAAAAGAAAAAAAAATTATTTGTTTTTTTACAAAATAAACTAAAACAAAACTTAAAGAAATAAAGCAACAGGGGTAAGTGAAGCGGCAAAAGGTTAGGACAACGAAGGAGCCACAAAGACGACAACAAAAAGCAATTTAAAAAAAATGAATCTTCATTTTTATGCTATTCAAACCCGTGACATGCAAGTTACAGTTTTTTTAATTCGAAAAGGATAACCAAGGAATTGTTAAAATGGGACGAAAGGAGTCATATTAAAATAATAAATATTGCTGTGTTACTGTATCTCTAATTTTAATAATCTAGCATAGAGCTAATACATAAAACTATTTCATGCAGCAAATCTCAGAAATAGATTGTAAGGCTCGATTTGGATTTCATTTGTTCATTCCCGATGTGTAATATGGTAGCGTTGAGCTGTTGAACTCGATTTGTTGAGACCACAAGTTAATATAGTTTTGGTTTCCACCAACATTGAGGTGTTGGGAACATTTACCAATACTATTTGTGTTTAGTTTACCTGTTAATAGTGTAATATTAGTATTTTTCTAATCTGTATCGACAAATGTAAATAAATATGTATTTTTAGGAAAGTTGGACTTTTCCTGTGGACAATTGTTAAAGCTATTTTGTGTTTGAGTGTGTTAAGAACACTTCTCTACGATTTTGATAATCTTATAATTTATTTTAGTAAAATTTAAAAACTTTTATATAAGTAAATATTGTTTGGTGTGGTGGTAGCTCAGTTGGCAGAGCGCTCGTTTTCTGAGTAAAACGTCGATTCTGGCTTGGGTTCGAAACTTAAGCAGTACTATGCAGATTTATAAAAACTTTTCTGCAACCCACCACACACACTTTTCCAATCCAGCTTGCAATCGTGGGATCTTAATGCTAAAAACCTTCTCTGGAATTTCTGTCGTTCGGATTCGACGTTAAACTGTAGGTCCCTCGTGATTCTACCTTAGCGCTGAGGAGAAACACGTAGCAGAGAAGAGGCCGATGCCCAGCAGTGGGACGAAAAAGCAACCAATGATGATGATGACTGATGAATGATGATGATTGTTTGCCTTGTCTCAATTTGAAGATTGGTCGTGTGAGATATCGAAACGTGCACTTTTAATTAGGATTATGTTTTAAAGTCAACGTTTGTTTTTTGTTAAATCTAGGAAAGTTATTTTAATAATATAATATAATAATATAAAAATAATAGTATCAAGATTATTTTGTGCTGACTAATTTTTAATCAAAATTAATATAATTAAACTTAAAAATACCTGAAGAAATAGCAAGTACATAACTGGAGGTCACATATTTCATCCCTATCGTATATACCGAACTACAAATAATCATTTAGTTTGATTTTAGCTCCAAAATAGTTTAAATATTCCAGGTAACATTAAAAATTAACTAATTTAAAGTTGTAATGCCCCACCTTGCGCTGAAGCAACAACTGTTTTGTCACTTTCTAGGCTTCACCATCACTAAATAGTTAATTGTCGAACGCATTTGTAATCAATTTTTAAAATACATTCAATTAACTAATACAAAACAGTTATGAATGCATTTAGCATCGCAACCGAATAGCATAATATGCGATGAATTCCAAAAGTAAATTGCGGATATAGAGAAGACGGAACAACAGGAGAACGCAGAGAACAGCAAAAGTAAGTGAAAGTAATGAGTTGTCCAAAGATAACACAAAGTTTTTAACATGAAAAATTTACAATTTGTTTGTATATCTCCAATAATATGATTATTTGAAAGAATTTTTCAAAGGTATACAAATTACATTTAATATGATTGAATTTCCATTAAACTGTTTTTCCCAAACTTGGGCAAATCTCAAGGTAAGTAATAATTCATCGCGCAAATTTTACAAGAAAGTATCGGTAAACTTTTGGCTTGGAGTTTGTGGATGTCAGCTGTTCTATTGAAAACTTGCAAAATTCCTCGCAAAGTCTCAAGACTTGTCTAAATATCCAAAGAAGCTAATTTCGGTATTTTACTATAATTTTCTCAACTTTGACTAATATTTCTGAAAATTTTAATCAAAGTTCCAGAGGAAAATTAAATTTATAATTTATGTCGGGCGCGTAATTCACATTTCTTATTGGGCGCGAAATTTTACACTTTCTGCAAGACCTTACGTAATACTTATATAAACATTGTTGCTTTCGAGGGGGAGTAAAACAGAAATGCATGAAGCTCTTAATAGGCTGCGTAACGAGAACTAATGCGAAATTTTCTCATATTTATCATGGAGTAAATAAGTAATTGTGCAAACTTCGTAATTAATGTACTAGGTACGTCTGCATAATGGTGGCAGCACGTGAGACAGTATTTTGCGCTTTCTACGGAGCAGAAAGTTTCTACTTTTGATAAACTGCGCGAGTTACTCACATAAATGACGAAGTTTGTGTCTAAAAGAGACAGGACAAAGATTTTATTAACTTAAAGCGTGTTTTGTCTTGTTAGGAGGACAACTACATAAGTATACGTGACAATGGAAAGCTTTTCTTGCGTTATTATTTTATTTCTGGGACGGCGACGTCTCCCTCGAAAAAAGAACATCCGAATCGATTTGCTTCTACCCCGAATCACTCCCAATTTTGTCGTGCTGCCTAAGCCCCCGAACGGGCGGGCCAAATTCAAACCCCGAAATGAATAGATGTAGTTAATAACGGCAGATTAAAAGCCCCATAAATCGCCCAACTTTGCGGACTTTAAAGTTTAATTTAGTAAATTTCCCAAGAAGTATCCGAAATCCACAAATCTCGATCGAATAACAAATCAGGACTTAACTAACCTCCTCAAGACCGAGTCCGAGTGAAATAAGGAGACACCAGCCTGATTCATTCGCTCCCAGAAGACATTAAAAACACTCGGCATCCACTAAATATGGTTGCAAGTAATTACAATTTAAGATGCGCTTCCGAACACGAATAACTCAGGGTAAAGTTGCGGTTCGAATAGAAGCGACCTCGCGACGAAGACTTTAGAGTAAAAGCTGTAAATAATACCAGAAGTGGAAGATTTAAATTTTTAAATATCCGATTCGTTACGTTTAATATGCAAACTCATTATAGAAACCAGAAATTACAAAAAATTCTTTTTATTATCGTTAAAATCTAACTGAATGTTACACTAATGAGGCTGCGGCAGCGAATTCTCAAATTCCTAGTTAAATAAAAGCAATTTCTTTTCCGCTACCGATTAAAATGAGTTATTGTTCGTCTAAAAACAATAAGACAGCTACATTACATTTAATTTACTGCATCGAGGAAAATAATGAGGACTGCACATGCACCGAGTTTAGAATTTCTTCGTCGGTATTATTTGTGTTTAAAGCGGAGCTACTACATAATTAGCAAAAAGTTTTCCGGAATGATCTATTTTCCCTTGCACCGTCTTGCTTGTACGGTTTGCCCTTTTTTAGTTGCAGTATTCTGTTTTACAAATCCTACAGCAGAATTCCCAGCATTAACGTAGAGATTGCAATTTATTACAGAAAAAGAGCTTTCCCTACAACATTGTATACTAGACATTGAGATTTCGGAAACGATACAATACCCAACTTCGATGTACATATTGGGAAGGTAATCACGATTTATAGATACACATGTAAAGCTAATATTAAATTACCAAACTGAGTTTGTGTAAAGTATTTGCGTTACACATACACCTATTTTAGGAATTTAATTAGAAACTTTCATTTACTTTTAGGAAATTCTTACCAGAAGGAAAACCTTTCATCTAAATACGCGAGATTTCAATCATATTTCTTTGACATTATAAAACTGTACAATCCCATTAATCTGACCCTTTAAAAAACGAATTTCAGAGATGCACAAACCCCATTAAAAATGGTGTCTGTAATGTTATATTATGATAGTAAATTACTTTATTATTTGTCTTAGCCATTCATTTTCGTTGTATGATTATTGTCACGACAGTAACAACTTTTATCTCTATCAGTTTCGCATTTTATATAAGAAATTTTATAATAAATCATAATATTTATAAATATTAAGTTATCCTAGATAAAACCGCAGGCAACTATTTAATCTAACACGAAAGGAATATAAGCTCATTACATTTTATATATACAAAGATACAATTAATAGCGTCCATACACAACAACACACAATACTATATGTTCAAGTTCTGCCTACCTTGTCAACGACAGTTACAAAAATTTCATTGTCAAATACTTCTCAGAAAATTGCGGAAACTAGTTACACAGAAGTAAAACAATAGGTAAGTTAGGATATGTTAAACTTACATTCGTGTTCATACATAGCACACAATATTGTATATTCAAGTTCTACCTGGCTTTTCCATAGTAGTTACAAACATTTCACTGTCAAATACTACTTAGAAAATTGCGAGAAGCATTAGGTACCATAAATTGGTAAAAACTGGTTACCCAAAAACAGAACAATAGGTAACTTTAGGATATGTTAAAGTTACATTCGTGTCCATATACAACCTATAATACCACGTGTTCAAGTCCTACCTAGCTTTTCAACGATAGTTACAAAAATTGTACTGTCAAAAATTACAAGAAGCATTACCATAAAATGGTAAAAAATGGTTACCAGAAACAGAACAATAGGTTCCTTAATATATGTTAAAGATACATTCATGTTGATACACGGTAAACAATACTGTGTGTTCTAGTTCTACCTGGCTTTTCCACGATAGCTACTATAATATGCTGTCGAATACTTCTCACAAAATTACAGGAAGCATACCATAAAATGGTAAAAAATGGTTACCAGAAACCGAACAATAGGTTAATTAAGATAAGTTGAAGCTACATTCGTGTTGATTCACGGCACACAATACTATGTGTTCATATTATACCTATCTTTTCCACAATAGTTGCAAAAATTGTACTTTCAAACACTTCTCACAAAATTACAGGAAGCATTACCATAAAATAATAAAAAATGGTTACCCAGAAACAGAACAATATGTTCCTTAATATATGTTAAAGTTGCATTCATGTTGATACACAGTATACAATACTATGTGTTCTAGTTCTACATAGCATTTCCACAACAGTTACAAAAATTTGTCCTGTAAAATACTTCTCAAAAATTACGGAAGCATTGCCATAAAATGGTAAACAATGGTTACCCAGAAATATAACAATAGGTTACCTAACATATGTTAAAATTACATACGTGTTTATACACAGCACACAATTCTATATGTTCTAGGCCTACCAGGCTTTCCATGATAGTTACAAAAATTGTACTGTAAAATACTTCTTAAAAAATTACGAGAAGCATTACCATAAAATGGTAAAAAATGGTTACCCAGAAACAGAACAATAGGTTCCTTAATATATGTTAAAGATACATTCATGTTGATACACGGTACACAATACTGTGTGTTCTAGTTCTACCTGGCTTTTCCACGATAGCTACTATAATATGCTGTCGACTACTTCTCACAAAATTACAGGAAGCATACCATAAAATGGTAAAAAATGGATAACCAGAAACAGAACAATAGATTACTTAAGATAAGTTAAAGTTACATTCGTGTTGATACAATGCACACAATACTGTGTGTTCTAGTTCTACCTGGTTTTTCCACGATAGCTACTATAATATGCTGTCGAATACTTCTCACAAAATTACAGGAAGCATACCATAAAATAGTAAAAAATGGATAACCAGAAACAGAACAATAGATTACTTAAGATAAGTTAAAATTACATTCGTGTTGATACACAGCACACAATACTGTATGTTCTAGTTCTACCTGGTTTTCCCACGATAGCTACTATAATATGCTGTCGACTACTTCTCATAAAATTACAGGAAGCATACCATAAAATGGTAAAAAATGGATAACCAGAAACAGAACAATAGATTACTTAAGATAAGTTAAAGTTACATTCGTGTTGATACAATGCACACAATACTGTGTGTTCTAGTTCTACCTGGTTTTTCCACGATAGCTACTATAATATGCTGTCGAATACTTCTCACAAAATTACAGGAAGCATACCATAAAATAGTAAAAAATGGATAACCAGAAACAGAACAATAGATTACTTAAGATAAGTTAAAATTACATTCGTGTTGATACACAGCACACAATACTGTATGTTCTAGTTCTACCTGGTTTTCCCACGATAGCTACTATAATATGCTGTCGACTACTTCTCATAAAATTACAGGAAGCATACCATAAAATGGTAAAAAATGGATAACCAGAAACAGAACAATAGATTACTTAAGATAAGTTAAAGTTACATTCGTGTTGATACAATGCACACAATACTGTATGTTCTAGTTCTACCTGGTTTTCCCACGATAGCTACTATAATATGCTGTCGACTACTTCTCATAAAATTACAGGAAGCATACCATAAAATGGTAAAAAATGGATAACCAGAAACAGAACAATAGATTACTTAAGATAAGTTAAAGTTACATTCGTGTTGATACAATGCACACAATACTGTGTGTTCTAGTTCTACCTGGTTTTTCCACGATAGCTACTATAATATGCTGTCGAATACTTCTCAGAAAATTACAGGAAGCATACCATAAAATGGTAAAAAATGGATACCCAGAAACAGAACAATAGATTACTTAAGATAAGCTATAGTTACATTCGTGTTGATACACAGCACACAATACTGTGTGTTCTAGTTCTACTTGGTTTTTCCACGATAGCTACTATAATATGCTGTCGAATACTTCTCACAAAATTACAGGAAGCATACCATAAAATGGTAAAAAATGGATACCCAGAAACAGAACAATAGCTTACTTAAAATATGTTAAAGTTACATTCGTGTTCATATACAGCACACAATACTATGTGTCCAATTTCTAGCTGGTTTTTCCGTTATAGTTACCAAATTTGTACTGTCACATACTTCTCAAATTTCTGGAAACATTACCATAAAGTGGTAAACAATTGTTACCCAGAAGCAGAACAATAGGTTACTTAAGATATGTTAAAGTTACATTCGTGATCATACACAGTACGCAATACTATGTGTTCAAGTTCTACCTGTCTTTTCCATTGTAGTTACGAACATTTCACTGTCAAATACTACTTAAAAAATTGCGAAAAACGTTACTATAAAATGGTCAAAACTGTTTATCCAGAAGTAGAACAATCGGTAACTTTAGGATATGTTAAAGTTACATTCGTGTACATATACAACCTATAATACCACGAGTTCAAGTCCTACCTAGCTTTTCAACGATAGTTACAAAAATTGTACTGTCAAATACTGCTCAAAAATTACAAGAAGCATTACGATAAAATAGTAAAAATGGTTACCCAGAAACCGAACAATAAGTTAATTAAGATAAGTTAAAGTTACATTCGTGTTCATACACAGCACACAATACTATGTGTTCATATTATACCTGGCTTTTCCACAATAGTTGCAAAAATTGTACTTTCAAACATTTCTTACAAAATTACAGGAAGCATTACCATAAAATAATAAAAAATGGTTACCCAGAAACAGAACAATATGTTCCTTAATATATGTTAAAGTTACATTCATGTTGATACACAGTACAAAATACTATGTGTTCTAGTTCTACCTAACGTTTCCACGATAGTTATAAAAATTTCATTGTCAAATACTCATAAAATTGCGAAATCCTTACCATAAAATGGAAAAACTTGGTTACCCAGAAGTAGACCAATAGGTAACTTTAGGATATGTTAAAGTTACATTCGTGTCCACATACAACACACCAAAATATGTGTTCAAGTTCTATCTAGCTCTCCTTGCTTGAGTAGGTAATTCTGGGGCAATGATATCTTCTCCTGAGGCTTTTCCATTTCGTGTATTTCGTAAGGCTATTTGAACCTCTTCTTTTGCTGTGATGTTTTCTCCTTCCTCATTTCCATTTTCCGTTTTTTCTTCTTTTTCTGTTTGTTTTACATTTGCTCTTTTAATTTTAATTTGAATTGATAGTAGTTTCGCCAGGGTTTTAGGACTTCGTTTCTGAATCCCCTTTCTTCAAAACCGCTGCTAGCATGCTTATTTTGCTTGTTTTACTGCCTCCTTAGCTTGTTTGCTTGTAGTTTGCTCTATCTGCTTCCATATTGGTCCTTCCTGTTCCACGCTTCTTTCTTCAGCTTGATCTCGTCCTTCGCTTTTGTATTATTGTATTTCTAGTAAATAGTTCACTTGACATATTAAATTTAACCAACGAAAGATGTTGCTCATTTCCAAGAAATGCAGTGTTGATTGTTGACATTTTCAATGCACATTCGATGCTTCAATACTTTGGATACTTCAGAAACCTTCGATACTAGATACTAGACCAGTATCGACACGGGATACCAACTGAAATACTTTAAGTTCGTATCAATACCTTAGTAAAAAACCGTAGTAAAGGACCTAGCTTTTCTAAGTTAATTCACCTGGACAAATGTTTGGTGGGAAATTGAATATCGCCAACAACAAAGTCAAATTTTAGCTTGCAGAAAAATTCAACAAAGTTTACAAAACGTTGAAACTGAGCTATTGGGGTAATGTTGAATAACTTCCTTACATAGTACTTAAAATTCGTGTTTAGATAGTTCTAGATTAAAAATAAGAAATTATGAATATACAGAAATAAGAAATATAGCCTATAATTTTTAGAAATACAAGTCACATACTTTAAAACTAAATTACAATAAAAGGAAACACTCCGGATCTGTTCAAATAGAACATTTCTCATCATCGGACGTTTTTGTTAATTTCAACTTTTTTTTTTCAATTATACTGTGGTCACACAAGTTCGCGTTCGCAGCGTCAAATGTCCATTAAATTCCTTGATATTTAAATTTGAATAGCCAACCTGACAAGTGTAATCCGATTGAGCTTGCATGTCCAAACAACTCATTAATATTGGTATTACCACTTACTTACCGCCGTGGAATTTTTACGGCTTCATAGACAATGCCACAGTTTGTTCCATGCGCCGGACAAAAAGGGCACCTGCACTTAATTTAATCAGAGAGCGGGTCAAGATTGAAGCCGCAATTAATTTAAATTAATCATGGTAATAGTCGGTGGTGAGTATCAACACGATTTCAGTCGCAATTAAAACATGTATGTGACTCATCGCAGATGATATCTCTCCTTCGAGAGGATACGCATCGGGACAACAAAACGGATGTGCATTATAATTCTCGTTTTAAGTGATAAAATATGTGGTAGGAAAGGCCGCTGTTCACACGGCCTCGCGACGCCTGCAAAATATATCACGCGAATTTGCATAATTTAAATTAAGGATGCCAGTGGTGTAATAGGGCGCATCGATGTATCGATAAATTGATTCGAATTGAATTAATCCCTCGCAGAAGTGATCGCGGCGACTTGATCGTCGTCGACACGGGCGGTTTACACCTTTTTTGCTGCCGATAGCAATCGACAGATACAAAAACGAAACACTGCGGGTAGGTCGGTCAGCTTTTCATTCTTTTCAATCCATTGTATTATTTTTCCTTGTTAGATGTTTTCCCTTTGTGTTTTAAAATAAAAGAAACAATGGCAGAACGAAATCTATTTCTTTTTGTTCGCCGAAAATATAAGGACAATTAGTCAAAAATCCCCTAAAAACCAACAAAAACCTTTCATATCATTCATCAATATTACTGAAAAAATAAAGTCATACTTCTGTCAATTATTTATAATTAACTTGAACTTCGAGTGATGGCCAAAGTAAGTTTAAGCGTTTAGAATGACCAGAACCGTACTCAGTTATTGTTACACAAATTTCCTCAACTTACACCGCTAACGAAACTTAACAAAAACATATAAATATAACTGTTAATTTCTTCTTAGCCAGTTGCTGTTCCAATCCGTCTTTGTTACGGGTCGAAGTAATTATCTGTGCGTTTCCGCGCTTCCTTCCTCTTTGACCTATTTTTTCCTCAAGTTTGGCAGAAGCCTTATATATTTGGGAAAACAAATTGTTTAAAGACCGCTTATCGAAAGCAACGATTTCCAGTTAAGAAACGGGAGCTGTTGTCAGAAATTGACTACTATGGAAGGTGTTTGGAATTTTTGATCCTTCAAGTTCGCTCAAATTTTAGAAGTTGCCACCATTTTCATCTAAAAACTGGGCATATCAAAATGCGTCTCCTTGAAATTGATAAACACCGGTGGCTCTTGAACTCTTGCGTTCTACTACGATACTACTATATTTTTAAGTATACTCGTATACTCACTTTCTCAACTTTCCGTTTCGTTCAAGAATATCATGTCCATCCAAAATCAACAATATAGAATTGTCAACTCTCTGTTTTTACTAAAGAAATACGTGGGTTTGAATCCACCTGAAAAGTTAGAAGGCGAACGCCTTATCTGGAGGCTCCCCCTCCTTAAGAGCTCGGTAGAATTTTCACCTACAAATATACATAAGGGTGGGATAATGTTCCCTCCGGCACCCATGCAAAGAGCATCTGTAACTAGTGCCTTCTTTCAGCAGACTTAAGGGAGCTCACTTTGCATATTCCCTCTAAAGCGAACACCTGAGGACCTTTACTTTCAACATAGTTCCGGCCAGTTCCTTCAATGTTCAACATTCTGTCTGTAGGATGGTTGTGCGTTGCTATTACTTGTTTCAAGTAATTCAAGAACAAACACTATGGTTGGTGATAAAACCAACAATTGGAGCAAATAATATTTCTTAAACTATATATTCTGTGCCCACGCAAACAATCGTTTAGCCAACCCTTCTCCGCTTTCTCTGACAGAAGTTTGTTGGGAAGTTTATAGCATTTTGTCAGCTGGTAAACTATCGAACAAACATCTTGGTGCTTTAATGCAAAGAAATAATGTTAAACGAGGTTTCAACTACAAGGGTTTATGACTTTTTACAGTCAGATGACGCCACCGATGTAGACACAACCATAGTATTTCAATATACACATCTGTTCCATATTATCCGATTTTCCTCTATTGCTCAGTCTTTGCTTATATCATACTTTCTATATTCTTTGAGGCTTTCGCGGTTTCTAGAACTGTCAATATTACAATTTACTTTCGGCTTAGACAGCGTCGTCATTTGGGAACTACACCCATCATTATCAGGTAAGGACCGACCTGTAGCTTGTCTGCCTTTACAAGCATTTGCTCTAGAAGTTTGAGCAATATTTGTTCGTAGGCCCTGCCTGCCCTGTTTAGGCAGGTCGTCCCTTGCCTGATAATGCTGGGTGTAGTTCCCAAATGACGACGCGGTCTAAGCCGAAAGTAAATTGTAATATTGACATCATACTTTCTTTCAAATCTTTCTAGGTGTTTTCTCTTTTCTCTAAGGATCCATTTCATGGGTTGTTGCGCAAGTCTATCTCTATTTATGATTTAGATATAGCCGTACCGTATTAACTGGCATTTCTCTATATCTTATACTATGCTGTTCTGAACTTTCATCATTGCCCTCATTGTATTATCTACATCTAGATATTCTTGCCAATTTTCGTGAAGCATTCATTTTTACTGCTAACCCATTTTCCTTAACTGCCTTCGTTAGTCCATTCGCTTCTGATCCATACGTTGCAAAAATTTTTTCATTATAGTATTATAAATATGCCTACATATTTTGTTTTCTATACCGCGTAATCTCTTCACTTTATGATATGCTATTCAGGATCCCTAAATACTTTTCCCTCTTGACTTAAACGAGGGTTTATTTCAGAGAATCTTGTCTGTATTTTTTTTGCATATGTCAATTCTATCGTTCTTTCTCAACCATGAATCTTCCACCTCTGTCCCAATGCAATAATATTTTATTTTATTTTTATTGATTATCCCCATCTCACAACCCTTTCCTAAACTTTTCAGGTCATATACTCTAGACGTCTTTATCTTGTACTAACATCACCTGGTAGTCGGCAGGTTGTGTATATAAGTTTGTGTTACTAAGTCTTATCCCCATCGTTCTAAATATTTTTTGCACAAGTTTAAAGCGTTTTACCCATATATTTCAAGTAATGTGGGGGTCACACAACATCCCTGTCTCAATCCTTTTGTAACCTCAAATTTTATTAAATTACCAACTTCTATAGTAGAGATAGATTCATGCTATATTTCTTGACTACTTGTTTTTATGATTCGTTGAGTTGAGTTCCAAATACGTTCCTTAGTTGCCAATTTTCTCATGTACTCGATAGATCCACAAACAGTTCTGTGTGTCTGATGTGTTCTTTTCCGTAATTTATTTGATCCAAACGATATTGCCCATGCGACCTGCCCCCTCGAAATCTACGATGGTGTCACTGAAATCAGAATAAATTGGAAAAGTCTTCTGCACAATAATGGCGTCTGAATAATAATGTATGGGCACAGTCATTTTGAAAATAACTTCCTGGATACCAGATAATGTTTTTCCTTGAACCTCTTGGCATTCTAGTACTTTGGTTCGATGTTTTCGAATGTACGCTATGGTCTCAATCCTCTTCTTTTCGATATCTTTTCTATTTCTGATGCCTCGTTATAGGTTTCATCTTCAGTTATATCCCTATAACATAATCTGGGCCGATAGTTGAAAAACAATCTAAAAAGCCATTTTATGTTGAGTTTTCCAATCTCTATCTTCTAAATCGTTGCGTAAAGATGTTGGAGCTGGAGCTATTACTCTGTCGTTTCATGTACACCACCCGTTATTAACATACATAATATTTTCAGATTTATGCAGCAACTCAAAAGGATTCTCCTTTCATTGCGATTCTTCCGCTTTTTGTTACCATTACAGGAGGTCTACATCTTCTAAACTTGCTTGCTGTCCTCGTTCTGCTATTCCTTTAGTGCTTTCAACATTACACGATTCATAAAATCACCTATACGTACATCACATATCTCTTTACATACCTTTTCATTCCTGAAAACCAGAACAATCTGTTCGCACAAGTAGGTACACTGCATCGACGGGCGGTTCTAACATCTCCGAAAGGGGCGCGGGGATGCCGAAACGTCGAAAAAAAAAACATAAAAATCGGCATAAGGACTTATCTGGCATACCCCGCGCCCCCTTCGGGGCTGTTAGAACCGGCCGGCGATGCGCCGTACTTATGCGAACAGTTTGAGCTCGCGACCGACCGCTGCGATGACGTGGACACATGCTGGATGTCCATTCGTGTTTCGATTTTGTATGGCCCTGGCGGCCGAACGGTACAAGCTACGAAAAAATAGTTGTCCTCGGCGAGGCCAACAACATATCTGGACCTCAAATCGCAAAATTTTCCTTGTGCCTTTTTTTCTCCATAAACTTGTTATTTTCAATCATCTGTCATTTGTTCTGGATGAATATTCTTTATGAAACTCAAGGATCAGAACACAGAAAATGGATGAAGAAAGATGGTTTCAAACAGCACAAAATACACAAAAGTGAAAGAAACTGGAGGAGGCATACATCTAACAGTGGACAGATCAAGGTTGAAAAAGATCTGCGAAAATAATTGCCTAAATCTCTTGCTCGGCCCTACATTTAAAGAAACTGAATAATTGAAAGAATCCACTTCAGCAACAGTTTTCAATTTAATATTGAATGTACTATATGTATTGTTTTATGTGTCAGACAGGTGTCACATTAAATTTTATTTACATTTACGAATTTTAGATCTGCATTATTTATATTAGTGTATTGGGGTTCTCAATTGGCCGAGTGTTCGCTTTCTGAACAAACCGTACCAAATGGTTTACGTTTGAAACCCGATGTAGCAGGATAAACATTTGGTTCTGTAAGCCATTACACAGAATTCCCCATTTCGGCTTTGGCAACAATTGAGGCTTTCGTCATTCACAAAATCTTCCTAATGGTCATTGCAGTCACATCTTCCACTCCTTATGGTTTCGTGTTAAAGCTACCATCGCATGTACGAGTTTTTATTCTGTCTTCAAGTCCTCTCCTGGGTCTGCCTTCTTTCTTTTTTAGTGTCGTTTAACATCTATTATTTGTACAAAAACCAAGGTAATAGGAGTGCGGTGGATAAAGATGCTAGAATGTATATTTAATGTTAAATATAGAAGTGGTGCACACGTGCAGTTTGTAGATGCACTCAGTCGATATGTAGTGGAACTATCAAAGATCACGGAACCTGACGATTTAGTGTTGCTTGTGACTAGCATTGACATTGAAGACTGGTTAGTAAGGACCTAAAGATAAGCCTAGCAAATAAAAAAATAACAGAAATTGCACCAGTCTGAACCACAAGACAAAGAAGAGTTCAAATTAAGGAAGATTCAAATATATATGAAGGATTGTTTTTATAGAAAGTATAATCCAAGATTACTTTAGGTAGTTCCTGAATTTGTAAAATGTTAAATTAAATTAAATTAAAATATCATGATGGTTTAGAAAACCGACGATTAAGAAGAGGGGGAGGACATTTTACGACCGCACTGTATACATATGTCTCATGTTGTCCGGAAGGCCGACATAGCTGTTTCCATAGCTCTCTGGGAAATTTCACATGTAACAAGCAGTAACCTGGCCATTCAAAGACTGTTTCTTAATTTAAAGCGGCTGCCAATTTTCCGAATTCATTCGAGCTAAATACATTTTCTATGATTCCCAAAGGAATCTAACACAGTACCAAAATATTTCAGTAATCCAACCATTTAAGTTTTTGGGGCCAGTTAGCTTGAAACCTACTTTATTCTTGTGTTAAACTTACAACTTATACTAATTAAATTCCGCAAATTTTAAAAATTAAAATATATTATTTCAAAGTTTCCCATAGTTATATTATCTGGATAGACGACCTCAGTCAGCAACTGTACTGCAATTAGTACTCTTCCAACACAGTCTTTCTTGAGTGGCCGCCCATTTGCTCGCCACCGTTTCCTCGCCATCATTTGCTCGCCGCCGTTTGGTCGCAAGTCGCTATTCTCGACAACTACTTGCTCGCCACGCCGATTGCTCGTCGCGCCGACTGCTCACCGCGCCGTTTGCTCACCGAGCCGATTGCTATCCGCGCCGATCGGTCGACAATCAATTTATTCTTAGAATAAAGTATTAGTAACAGGTATGCAGCGTATGCCGTTGGTAATTCGAAAATCATAGATTCCTTCCATAATTCCTTAAAATAATAGAAACTATTAAAAAAAAAATCTAATATGCTCCCTATACCTATTATACTTAAAAATAAACCTAAAGGTTTTAATAATGAAGCAAGCGATGTGTTAAATTGTTTTAACAAAATATATATTAGTGTTTCTACGTTGGTGCAGTTAAACTAGTACTACGAGCAAGTTGGCTGTCGAGCAAACGGACTGCAAGCAACTGTCTTGGCGAGTATCTTTCCCAGCGAGCAATTGACAATAAGACAATCGGTGGCGAGCATAGGGCGGCAAGCAAGTGGTGGACAGAAAATTACCTAGAACTCTCTTAGGTGGACGCCCACTTGCTCGCTTCCGCTTCCGTTTCCTCGCTACCGTTTTCTCGCCACCGTTTGCTCACTCGCCGGCTATTCGCGAGTCGCATTGCTTGACAACTATTTGCTCGCCGCGCTGATTGTTCACCGCATAGAAGTCGACAAGCAATTTATTCTTAATAAAATATTGTGTGTAGGTATACAGCATATGTTGTTGGTAATTCTCAAAATCATATCTTTCTTCCATTCTTCCTTGAAATAGCAAAAACGATACCTAGGATACCTGAAAATAAACATGAAGGTTTTAATAATGAAACAAACGATGTGTTGAATTGTTTTTACAAAAATAGATTAGTTTTTCTGCGTTGGTGCAGTTGGACTTAGTACTGCGAGCAAGTAGCAATAAGGCAATCGGTGCAAATGACCTAGAACCTTCTCATTGGCATAAACATTAATTATTTCAATTCTCGTGAGCATTTCAAAACCATAACGTAGTCAATCAAAATATCTAAAACACAACATAAAATGATTTTTATATAAGATCATTATAAATCAGATTTGTTTTTATACACGTTAAGCTCGAACTATATGATCTATTTTTGCTTGAAAAATAATCTTAAATGGAAACTTGATTAGATATTTTAATTAAAGGAGACAAATTTTGCGTAGGATCTTACGCAAGGTTCAAAGTTTTCGCGAGGATTCGTCCCTCTGATTACGGCCCTGAAAATAACGCACGTAAAATGTAATAGTGCAATTAATAACTGGCGGTTATAATTTAAGAAAGAAGTTCGGCTCCCGGTTGCAATTTGTTTGTGTTGCGATAAGTCGAGAATGAGAATTAGTAATAAAGTTCAAACAAAGTGGGCAATAAGTTTTGTTTTATCTTCCTCGGCGCTTTTATTGTCTCTTCGAAGAAGGTGGAGTTCAACTTGACGAATTAAATTGTTATATACTTATCTCGAGATTACGTCAAGCACTTCAATTTCGCATTATTTGCCTGTAAATACTTCATTAATAAGACTTGTTTTGAAGTCGCTTTAAATGCGTTCCCCATTTAATTTTATTTTTATGTTTCCTCAACAGCAATTCATCAACATTTAATTTTATACACTCACTCTTCACTGGCAAATTCGCAGCCTATAAGTTTGAAGGTGATTTCTGGACCGAAACTAAGAGCATTGGCAGGCGTATTTCACTACATTGAACCCATCCATCAGGTATACCAATTTTAATGAATTAGTTTCACTACGATCTTAGTTCCAAGAACAATGTATATTGGCAGTCTGTACAAATAAAGTTCGTCTATGATCGCTGCATTAATGCTATGCCTCGAAAGACTACATTCGTTATGAAATAGCTTGTTTTTACTAAAAGCTAAACTCGGCTTTAAGAATATCTCTCACTTTTAAAAAACAATATTTGCTCAAGCAATTCGCAGCACCGGGAGGGACTAAATGTTAACAACAAGCTCTGGAGCAATAGAAGCTTTAAGCTTTGAGAAAAACTTCCAAAGCTTGAACTGTGTAATAAACGCTTTGGAAATAAATATTTTCTTTTCATTTGCGCCGCTAGACGTTCAAAGCTAAACATCATTTTATTGCTGAGAAGTAAAGCTTCCATAAAAGCATAGAATTGGTCATACAGCCAGTAGATATGAACATCTCTGCGAAATTAATTTAATATTATTCCGGCAATAACGTTAACTAAAATGTAAATATACCGAAGGAAACTTAAGATTTAGAAAAATGTGTATGTATGTTTTCTTAACTTGAAACATCTGTTTAATTATAGACTTTTATTTAAATATTAAAGAACTTACAAAGTAAGCCAATAGCAGGATTAATTTTGTTTGCCTGTTTATTTGTGTGTAAGTTTGCTTCCACCTCTCTATTCTCCCTACAATCTGACTTGAGCTACAGAGGTGGTGAAGACCTATCTTAGATGTGCTAGTCCGTATGACTTAGATTCATCTACCTCTCTAGCGATTTTGTGCAGGTTTGCTTAATCACATCTTAGTAATGTATAGCCCTATGTCAGACATAGAACAATTAATCTGTGTATAGGTGTGGTTAAACCCTTACTACTGTCGTTGTAGCGGTAGGTAATATTAATATTTCTAAACAATATCAATCAGTATCAATATATCTATAAATATATATCCTTTTATATTGTCACGGTGTGGATTATATATACTATACTATACTATATTATACTAGACTGTAAAATAATCTGGTTACAACCAACACCTTTGGGAAAAACTTAAACTGAATCTGCTTTAAGAGTTTAAGACTCCTTACTACGAAATCATGTATCCATATTTCTGTCTACATATTCATGTTATTCTTTCAAGCTACCACGATTGTAATTGAAGACTGGAGAGGACATTTAACAGTCTCATCGGTATACTGTTCTCCGAGACACAATAACAAGGATCAATGTGAACACTACTTCCATACACTGGGAAACAGATTTATACCAGGAGGTGATTTTAATACTAAAAATGTACAATAGGGACCCAGGCTGACCACGACCAAAGGCAGAGAACTGTGTAAAGTAATTAATAACAATGGCTTGCAAAGTATTTCAACTGGCGAGCCAACATACTGGCCTACAGTCTTAAATAAATTGCCTGACGCACTCGATTTTTGCGTAGTAAAAGGCATCAAAGTACCTAAAGGCTGAGTCATGTCTAGATCTATCAGCTACCCACTCACAAATTATAGTAACCATAGGTACGCATGTCCTACTCAGTGAAAAGGCACCTACTGTAACTAATAAACAGAAAAAGTGGGACCTGTATAAAGAATAATAGATGAATCACCGACGCTGGACACCTCTTTTTTTATTTATTACTGGATATTTACAATCTACTCCTGAGTTGAGCAATAAGTAAATGGTAAGATATTACATGTCATGTGGGGGGATATAAACAGCGCTATTCTCCCGGATATGGTATGTTATGGCTGTGGAGGCTGGTGGGTGAGGTCCTGTGGCCAATTTCGCTGGATTCTGCGGGAAATTGCGGGTGGGTTAGACAGCTGTTCGATGAGAACATTTTCGTGCCCTGCGAGCTGGTAATGGTAGGTAGTGGCGAGACTCTGAATTTCGTGTGCAACAGTTGGGATGTTCAGATCTATGTGGAGAGTATCGTTCCGAATGTACCAGGGTGCGTTAGTGATCAAGCGGAGGGTCTTAGATTGGAACCGCTGTAAAATTTTGGTATGAGAAGCCTTTGTGCAGCCCCAAAGTTGTATCCCATAGGTCCATATGGGCTTTAGTATGGCTTTATATAGAAGAAGCTTGTCTGTGAGGGAGAGTTGAGAGTCAGGCCCCAGCAACCAGTGCCTTTTCTTGAGTTTTAGGTCTAGTTGTTTTCTTTTGGCTCTAATGTGAGTGCTCTAGGTGAGTTTTGCATCGAGATGCAGCCCTAGGTATTTTACTTCTGTCTTCGGTGGGAGGGGAATGTCGTTGAATCTGGCTTGTGGGCTGATTGCTTTCTGGTGGTAAAAGTTATTTAAGCGGATTTTTCCCTATTAAAGGATGTCCTCCAGAGATTGGTCCAATTCTGGAGTAGGTCGAGATGGTGCTAAAGGCGATCGGCTGCAACCTGCGGTGATTCACTAGTTGCTAGGATAGCCGTGTCATCCGCAATTGTGGCAATCACTGTGTCGTTTGTGGTTGGCAGGTCGGATGTGTAGATTAAATAAAGAAGTGGCCTCAGTACGCTGCCTTGCGGGACTCCTGATGTAATGCGATGGTAGTCAGAGACCGTGTTGTTAATTTTGACTTGGAAAATCTGGTCAGCAAAGGTACGATTTAAGTAGCAAGTAGAGTTGGCTTGGAAAGCGAAGTTTGATCTTGTACAGCAGCCCTTGGTGCCAGACCTTATCGAATGCCTGCTTTATTATGTCCAGGAGTGTAGTCGTACAAACCTTTTTGGTTTCAAAGCACTCCATTATTTGAGAGACGATTCGGTGGCCTTGATGATTCGTCGAGTGGTGCTCGCGGAATCCGAATTGATAGGAAGGTATGATCTGGTCGAGGTTGATTGTACCCTTAATACGTTTTAATAACAGTCTTTCAAAGGTCTTATCCAGGAGGGGAAGGAGACTTATTGGTTGATAGGATGAAGATTGGTGGGGTAGTTTTCCAGGTTTAGCAATCATTGTTATTTGAGCGAATTTCCATTGCATCAGAAAGTAGGTTAAGTGCAGGATGCTGTTGTAGATGGTGGTGATAAGTACTACTGCGTGGGAGGTGGTGTAATAGTTCTCCTACTATGAGGTCGTATCCGGGAGCTTTTCTTTTATTAGTGCATTGGAGTTCATGACGAATTTCAGTTGGTGAGAATGGTGCGATGGGTAAGTGAAGCTGGCAGGGGCGTCGATTTCGTTGCTGTCCTGATTTCCTTGGGGAGGAGGGGTCGCAAAGTCGTCGGCTAAATGTGTTCCGAATGTATCTGCCGTCTCTTTATCAGTTCTGGCCCAGCTATTGTCAAGTCTTTTAATGGGCAGTAGTGCAAATACTGGTCGTTTAAATTTCTTCGTTGCCTTCCATAGAGTTTGGAGAGAGTTTAGATAGATAATCTTTGAATGAGTCGTTGCGTACTTCCAGTAAGGCGTTGTGCAAGCGGTGGACAAGTCTATTGTAGGAAGTTTTATCTTGTCGGGTTCGTGTTCTCTGCCACTGTATTCGGGCTCTGCGTTTTTCCACTACGAGGTCTCGGTTATGGCGAGGGATATTATTTGCTTTGGATTGGTGATTGTAGTAGCAGGAGTAGCCTGCCAGGTGGCCGTTTGTAGCATGGTAGTCAAGTACTGAGTAGCAGCATCGAGATCTTGACTGTCCTGGATTCGAATAGCCAGGCTAAGGTTTTTGTCTAGGTAGTTTGTAAATTGTTCCCAGTACGTATATTTATTGCAAAGTCTTGGAGGCGATTCCTTAGCCTCCTCTTTAAAACTGAAAGATGAACTGGTGGAGCAGTAGAACGACTCAATCAATTTATTCAGCAGGCAGCTTGACAGGCAACCCCACAACATACACAGTACATTACAAACACAGCCTGTACTATAATAGTGAAACAGTAACAACTGACAAGGCATCTGAAGATTAAATCAAGCTACTGCTGAACTCCAGAAGCTCCTTACGTACATTAAAAACTAGTCTATACAAAATTATTTTAAATATTTACCGCCCAAGAAATCATCAAATACTGGCTCTGGAGAGCAACTAAGAGACTGAAGCAACCACAACAACACAAAACAGTATTACGAGCAAGCGATGGAAATTGGGTCCGAACAGATCAAGAAAAAGCCATGGCCTTTGCTAATTACCTGACTGAAATATTCCAACCTTTTCCTCTGAAATTTCAAATCAAGTAGAAAATGAAATCCAACAGCATCTTGTAGCACCCTTTCAGATGAGTCTACCAGCTAAGCAATTCACCGTACATGAAACAAAAACCAAAATTCTCTGTAATTTGAACCCACGCAAAGCACCTGGATATGATCTGATTACGGGAATGGTCTTGAAGGAACTTCCGGCAAAGGGTTTTAGATTTATAACCTACCTATTTAATGCAGCGCTAAGACTACGATTCCTCTCACCACAGTGGAAAGTTGCTTTTATTATTCTAATCCCTAAACCGGGTAAGCCTAAAGATAACGTAGCATCATACAGACCAATTACCAGTTTTATCTAAGCTCTTTGAAAAAGTGTTGATATAGAGATTGACACCTATACCAGAGGATAACAATTTAATACCAGATCATCAATTTGGTTTTCACAGACAACACGCTACCATCGAGCAAATCCACAGAGTACTGGACAAGATTAACAAAGACTTTGAAGGGAAAAGGTATTGTTCGGCCATATTCTTACACGTCTCTAAAGCCTTTGACAAGATATGGCACGATGGACTACTATATAAAATCAAGAATAATTTACCATCAGACTACTGTCAACTTATCAAATCATATCGTGATCACAGACATTTCCTCATAAAGTTTGGTGATTTTCAAACAACTTTATTTCCTGTTAATTCTGGTGTCCCTCAAGGTAGTGTGTTCGGTCCAATACTATACCTACTATTCACAACAGATCTGCCTACCACTAGGAGAACAATGACTGCAATATTCGCGGACGACACAGCTATACTTGCATCGCATCCCGACCGACGTATGGTGTTTCATAACCTCCAAACACATTTGAAAATATTACAAGTTTTTTTTTATTATTTATTGCAAGTTTACAATCTACTCAAGTAATCAACAGAGTAATAAGTAAATAGGATGATATTGTTGCAGGTGGCTTGAGTTGGGCACCATCCATTGATAGGTCACCAGGATTATTCAGGCAGATCTTCGTACCATTGTCTTTTAATCTTCTGTTCACTAGCTGACGGTGGTAGAGATCAGCTATTAATTGATTGTTATGGTTTAAGGTGCGGTCACGGCTATTTCTGGCTGTGGATTTGATTACTTCGTTGACGTATGGGATTACAAAGTCATTGTGCAGGGTCTCGTTGCCGGTTTGGGTTGATGAACCACTCAGCATTAGCTATTGATCGCAGAATCATAGATTGGAGTGCTTGTAGGATTTCGGTGTTTGAGGGTTTGCTGCAACCCTATAGCTCAATTCCGCATGTCCATACGGGTTTTAGGATGACTTTATATTAGTTTGTTATTCAAGGTCAGTTGTGATTTTCTCCCAATTAGCCAGTACATCTTCATTGCTTTTAGATTAAGTTGTTGGCGTTTAGTTTTTATCTGAGCTTTCCAGGTCAGATTTTGATCTAAGTGAAGTCCGAGATATTTCACTTCAGTTTTAATTGGTATGGGCATATTGTTAATGGTAACTTGGGGACAGGCACTTCGTCTAGTTGTAAATGTTATTTATGTAGACTTGTCACCATTCACTTTTATTCTCGACCTGTCTAACCAAGTTTGTAATAGGTTTAGATGTATTTGTAGTTTTTCCGATGCTCTGATAGGATTTGGGTCTGATGACATTATAGCTGTGTCATCAGCGAAGGTGGCAATTAATGTGTCGTTTGTGGTTGGGACATCTGATGCATGTAGAAGATAAAGGAAGGGTCCAACGACACTGCACTGGGGAACTCCGGAGTTAATAGGATGGTAGTTGGATAGAGAGTCTTCAACTTTGATTTGGAAATGTTTTTCATTTAGGTATGATTTCAGTAGCAAGTAGATTTGGTGATGTAGCGCCTCTTTAATTTTATAGAGTAGTTCATAGTGCCACACCTTGTCGAAGGCCTGTTGGATGTCTAAAAACACAGAAGCACACATTTGTTTTTCCTCAAGGCATATATTACAAGTATGGTTCAAAAAGTGGCGCATCAAAATTAATGAAGCTAAATCAATAGATGTGACTTTCACCACAAGAAGAGATACCTGCCCACCAGTCTCGCTGAATAATCAGCAGGTTCCGCATGCACAAAGTGCCAGATATCTAGGAATCCACCTTGATAGAAGATTGGCTTGGAGAAAACATATGGATGAAACGCAAACAGTTGGGTGAATCACTTCGAAAAATGTATTGGGTAATAGGATGCAAATCGCAGCTATCTCTAGAGAACAAATTACTGCTTTTTAGAGCTATCCTCAAACCAGTTTGGGCTTACGATGTACAACTGTGGGGAACCGTATAAGTATTTAATTCCAACATAGACATACTAAAACGCTTCCGAAGTAAGACATTGAGAGCCATAGTGAACGCTCCATGGTATGTGCCGAACGAAGTCATACGCCGCGATCTTGGTATTCCCACAATAAACGATGAGATACGTAAATATAGTATTCGCTATCATGATCGGCTTAGTCCCCACCCAAATACACTTGTGGAGTGTTTACTGGAAAACGAAGACGAGGAGCCGATGCTCAAGAGGTTCAAAACGTCTGATTTGCCAAATTGATTTGAGTGATTGTCTGAATGTTATATAAGTGTTTGTGTGTTTGTTATACAACATTAGCCCTGGTCCAATCTAGATAGTTTAGCATAAGGAAATTGTTATAGCTATTCCCAACAAGTTATGTGTACCATGTCATAAAATTTACTAAGTGTCAGTAAGTGACAGACTGCAAAGTTAACTTAAAAGAAAATATATATGCATATTATTATACACATGTTGGTGTGTCTGTCCAATTACAATAAATACAAAATAATAATAAATTAAGTTCTACTCAATACAAAAATATTTTTTTAGGAACCCCCAACGGTCAGGATATGTCTACATATTAATGTACAACATCTATAGATGTTGTATCCGGATATTGTAATATACTATCATTTAGATACATCGGCGTGTCAGACCTTATAAAGTTAAAGGTTCTGTTGACGTGGGAGGTGTTTGTCTATCTACGTATTTGGAGTATTTCTATCTTGAGGACTGTGTTTTTGTGTTAGATCTGCATGCATTTCTCTAGAGGGTTTAGCTCTGTTCTGATTTGAACCTTCTATTAACTTGTTTTAAATGTTCCTACCTGGTTAAGGTGAATCCAATCATTTACCTATCTATTGGATTATTATAGGTCTGTCTGTATGTTTGTAAGTCTATTATATATTCAGTGTACGACGTATTTGTAATTATACAAATGATGTGTCTAAACTGTCTACGTCTGTTTTAGGTTCATCTGATTATTGATTTGTCTGTCAGTTGAGGATCTTTCAATTTATAATTTTCAACTCTCGATATATCTTTGGTTTGTCTCGTTTTCCCTGTCGGTATGTCTTAGGTCTCTACTGTCATCTTAAATTAATTGTTTTTGTCCGAGTTTTAAATGCACTCACCTTTCCAACTGGAATACATTCGTTTGTTGGTCCTTCTTGGGTCGCCTTGTCGGTTAGTTGGTCTGTTTGTCTATTATTTTGTGTCTAAATCAGTAAATTTATTTTACAATTGTCTGCTTATCTGTTTCTTTTTGTTAGTTTGTCTTAATACTTCCCATTTACTATGTTATGCTCTTTCATTGTTTTAGTTCAGTGATTTTTACATTTATTAATAAGTAAAGTGATTGTGAAAACTTTTCTCTTTGTGATTCGTCTTCCTGCCTATCTAAAGAATTATCTTGACTCAATTGATATATCCCTTAGTCTTTCGGTGTATATTGGATCTACCCACATAATTAATTGGTTCCTGTATTGAAATGGTGTGGTGTTTTAGACGTTAGTTTTTAAAAAAATCCTTGCCGTGATATCGTGGTGGTAATCTTGTTGGTCGTTTGCTGGTTCGCCTGTTTCTAGAGCGACAGGTTTGCCTAATATTTTAAATTCATCCATAGATCTATTTCAAATTTACCTGCCTATCTGTAACCTTCTTATCTATTTCTGTTGTTTTCTCATGAGTATGTTGGTTGGTTTTTAACCTCTGTCACTGTCTTGGATCAGACCTTTTGGTGATTTATTTTAAAAATTGAAGCATTTCTAATTCGAACACGTCCGTGTGTCTATGTGTAGCATATATCTATCTGTCCTTGTTTTGATAAACCCAGATAATTAATCGCTCTCTGTATTGCGATAGTCTGGCTTTATAAACATTATTGGTCTATTTTGGGTTTACCCTTTTTTGGGCAGTCTGTTAGTCTAATATTTAAATTTTTATCTGTAGATCTATCGAAAATTTATCTGCCTACATGTGAATCCTATCTATTTCTATCATTCTGTAATGAGCTTGCCTCTTCATCTGGTGGTGTGTCTTGGGTCACTGTCACTGTCTTGGTTCGTACGTTCTGTTGGTTTATTTCAAATATGAAGAATATCCAATACGAAGTCATTTGTCTATCAATCTCGAATTATTTTGGGTCAGTGTATCAATCTATTGATGGATATTGGACGAGCCCATATAACTAAATACTTTTTATATTGATAGCGTGTGGTTTTATACATTTTCTTGTTCTACTATGGGTCCATCTGTCTGTGTCAAAAACTTTGGAACATTTACCATTTTGTCACTAATCTGACTATCTCTAAGGCTTGTATACATCTCTGACTATGTGTTTACCTATAGGTGCTTCTTGCGGATGTGGCACTGCTTCAGTTCGTATGCCGTAAATTAAATTATCTTGGGTCTGTCTGATCCTCAATGTTTATTAGAGCTGCCTGTCTACGACGGGCGATTGTATAGCTTTATAATACACCTGCGTCAACTTTGGCGTTACCTATTTGTTATGTATCTTACATCTAACTATGTCTGCCTATCTCTATGTACCTTTCTTAGGTTTTTCTAGCCCTCTGTAGCCCTGTATATTTGTCAGCATGAAGGATATTGGTGGCTTGTCTTGAATATTTTGTCTTGGTTCGGTTCTATCAGTCTTCCTTGAAGATACTCGCTTGCCTGACCCTGTTCAGTCCCTGTCGTCTCTCAAGTTAATTTTGGTCGGTCTGTCTGACCAGCAGGAAGTGTAATTTTGGTATAAATTCATGCTTAAGTAAGTTCAACTGGGGGTTTTATCTCGGTTTTGTCTGTATGCGCCTGCTTGCCTGCCTGCTTGTTTCTCCGTAGGTCTCTGTCATCAAATCAGTTCTATGGGTATGGGTCTAACTTGATTCAGATCCATCTGTCTATCTACCAGTTAGTGATGAAGGTGTCTAGTGAAAATATTGAATAAAATATTTTGAAAGACATTATCTTAAAAACATTTATTTTAAAAGATATAAATATATAAATAGATTTAATCGTGTTTCAAAGGTATAAAATGTGTTAATGTTTTCGATGCCCACTTGGGATCATCCTCAGACTAATATGAGAAACCAGCAAAATTACAAAATTAACAGACCATAAACCATTGCGTAGGAAAAATATTAAAACATGTAACACACAATATGAATGAACTAAATAATACAATTCATAGCTAGGAAACTAAACATTTCACGGCAACTCCGAAATTAAATATTATTTAAATTTACTTTAAATCATGATGGATAACATTATTATGAATT
>JABXWE010021534.1:0-24380 GCA_014611495.1 Limonius californicus | reverse complement strand
TATCGGCAGATACGTGCAACATTAAAGTTCTCGTTATTGTTTCCATGAAATTCTGTTTTAAAGATATGAACTTTAACACTCTCGTACAAGAAAACTAAGCTCCAAATACCTACTTTTTTTTTTGAATATTTGTATTAAGCATTCATAAAGGAAAAATTCTACCTGAAGCTTTTAAGGCATTTAAAGGACACCCTGTATATTATATAGGTTAAGAACAAATAGCTTAATTATTATAGCCAAATTTGGACATAACAAGATACCTACACGGGGAAAATAACAAGGAAAAGACGATATATTAGTTATTCATTACTTTTTGGATAGTAAAAATGTATGGTCAAAGATTCGAAAGAAAAAAAAAAGGAGCTGAAAATGGGACCATTATTTTTTCACGTTAACAATGAATGCAAAAATAAAGCAGAGAATAAAGAAGAAGAAAGACAAAGAAAAAGAGTACCTAAATTAAAGCAAACTCAAACAAGACTGTGGTAGAAGAGATATTAAGGGAAAGCTGTAGGATAAATGGCACATATTTAAAGATACTTTAAAAACTGCTAGGACTGAAAGTTGTGGAATTACTAAAGTAGAAGCAGAAGGAAAAAATAAGTCAATGTGATACATAGAACAGGTAAGAGTAAAATAGAGAGAAGCATACCAGAATAGATGCTACAAGTAATAACAATATTTGCGTATAAGGGACACAAAAAAAATGCCAGAGTAGCAAAATTATAAGTCGTGGTAGCTTTTTGACAGAAACACGAGAACTAGCTTCTAGAAACTTTTCTGTTTTCTGCTGAATGGAATGAAGAAACCAAATGATAAACAATTTCAAACTATTAGAGATAAAAACGGAAACATATAGAAACAGGAATAATGGGACGATGAAAAAACACTTCCAAGAGCTAAAAACGACGTAGACCAAAAAAGCATGCAAATAAAAGAAGCCGAAGAGAGAATAGGAGCTACCGAAGCAAGCGAAGAGAAGAAAAGCAGACGAAATTAAGTTAGAAGAAATGAAAGAAGCTCTGAAAAAGATAAAAGATGACACCGCTGAGACTGACACTCTGTTACAGTGTTAGACGACGCATAACTATATAAGTATATAACTGACACCCAATAAAGGAAAATTTCATAAACTAGTCCTTTATTCCTTAACGTTTCGCATCTTACTTTGACTATAAGCCTCTTCAAGCTCTCTTTTTTCTGTTATTTGCTATTTGCATTCACATAAGGTTTGGTGTTTGGCTGAAGTTATACACTCATCTCATCTCTTCCTCTTCTGGAAATTTTGAATCTCCATATGGCTTTACTCCATCGGTCTGGATCGCTTTGTACCACATGCCCTCTATATGTCCATAACTTCTTCGCTACATCACATCACTTATTTGAATTATAATCCCTACGCTGTTAGCTAATATTTGTATTGAGGTGAATATAGTCTCAATAGCTGCTGGAAGAAAGCGGTAGATAGTAGACTGATTGCGAAACTGCAGATAGAATTTGATGATAGATTATTAAAGATGCAGCTGTTGGAATTAGTTGCATTGTAAGTGTGAAGTTAAATGAATGCATGCAAAATTTATAAACTTGTATCTAAGTGTTACTGAAATAAACCTTTATTATTATTATTATTAATAAAACTAAACCGAGTTTATTTTCTAGAAATAAACCTATAAATAATTTTGCAGTTGTTACACTGAGCGTTTCGTTTTCCTCCGTACCATTGTATTTTTAATCTTAGCGAATATGTTAGAGAGAGGGCTGAAATGTATTACAACAATCATGGTGGGAGGAATAGAAGTGACATGGAAAATGCTAACAATATGTGGAAAGTTAATAATAAATAAAAATGTAATTAAAAAAGTAGTGTCAATATTACAATTTACTTCAGAGTGAATAGACTAGAATAGAACAGTGTTCTATTCACTCTAAAGATGTAAGCTGCAATTTCTTGCGAAACGTTAGTTTGTATGGGTTCACAAACAGCTAACAGGCATAAACCGATTAAATATTATTGTCCTGGCAAACAAAATATATTACGATTAAATCCTTGTCCGCTCAAGGTTTGAATAATATATGCACACGACCCTATTTACGCATGCGGGGCCTACGAACAAATACTGCTCAAACTTCTAGAGCAAATGCTTGTAAAGGCAGACAAGCTACAGGTCGGCCCTTACCAGATCATGCTGGGTGTAGTACCCAAATGACGACGCGGTCTAAGCCGAAAGTAAATTGTAATATTGACAGTTCGAGAAACAGTGAAAGCCTCAAACAATATAAAAAAGTAGCGTTATAAAAAGTTATCATAAAATCTATGGATCACGTGCATTACTTGCATTTACAAAAGAACTATAATTTCAAATTCTCGAGGTGGGATACAATAGGCTATTCACTAGACACGTATGAAAAACATTAATGTGACACAATGTGTAAAGTAACAAGAACAAACAAATACTGCGGTATTTACAAATTTAGCTTAACCCCCGTTGAATTTCGCCAGTAAAGCTTGAACCCCTCAGCGCCGCCCCTGATCCATCGTATAAAGCGCCTGTGCATAGGGTCAGATTATGCACCCTGCAGTGATGTAACCAGAACTCTTGGGCTTCTATGCGAAAAATTTTCTGCCCCCCTCGATTTACAAAAAAAGGGTCCCAAGGTCTAACTTCATTAATATTGATAGTTTTGGCAGGACTGGATCAACTATTAAGTAATATAAGTACGTGCTTAGGGCACCAAGCGGAAGGTAGCACAACAGAATGTGTTTGTTTGACAAATTACGAAGTAGTCTTTTTTTAGGTCGACCAAGTTTAAGAAGGGATTTGGAGATATTGCGCCTCGGTCCGGTCCTATGCTTAGGGCATCACATGGTCTTAATCCGGCCCTACTTTTTGGGATCTTTTGTTTATGAGATTTTTCTTTCGCTGTGATATGTATTGTGGACAAATGAATTAATAACTGGATAACTAACAGACTGCAAGATAGACACGCCCACAGATAGACACGTCCATAGATAGACACAAAAACAAATTATGCTAATAGTACAGTACAGTCGCGATAAACCGAACACCGTTAATCCCAATTCGCGGTAATTCGAACAGGGGTCGACTCGGGTTCGCTTGCCTGGGTAATCCGAAAAAACCTTGCTAATACGAACAGCACTTTTGATTTCCATTTTGCACACTTCTCATTTTCTTACAGAGTAAATGTCGTCGGGGATTTATACATGTTGCAACGTTTAAATGGCAGGAAGGGGAACCACCGACGCGCAATTACATCTGAAACACAATACAATACAGGCGCCATACATCATGTTGTTGTTGTTTTTGTTTTATTGAGCGAGATCTAGGACGAGGTTTTCCAAGCATCTCTTTGCACTCAGGCCATATTTGGCTCATTCTACATCCTAACTATGAAATTTGCCTATATCTGGAGTAGTTTCAACTCCAGTGGTGATTTTTAACGTGGGCCTACGGCTTTATTTCATATCGGACAGAAGGCGCACTTCGAAATGTTTCCCCGCTAGAAAAATCTTGCCGACCTCGGCTGGATTCGAACCTGCGTCGCTTGGATGATTCAAAGGAAAATGTGCTAATTAGACGGCCGAGGCCGGTGCCATACACTATACTTCAAGGAGAGGTAGATGATGATGATGTGGTTGAATCTGCAAATTTAGTCGTACACAAGAAAGCTCCTCAGTGTTTTGAAACTTAACTAACTTGGTGAAGGGAAAACGAAATTCCTTCTCATCAAATACTACTGCTAAGACAAATTCAAAAAAGAGCTTTAGCGGCACAAATTAGCAACCTAAAATAAACAACACTTCATGACTATTTTAAGTGAAATGTATTTTATAATTAAATACTCGTACAAAGTTTTTATTTAAATTTATTATTTTTTAGAATTTATATACTTATTTTTAAAATATGATGTACCTATATATTGAGCTATATTCAAAATTAGAACAACATTGTTTTTTTTTTTAAATCAAGTCTATTCTCGGTAATCCGAAAAATCCGGTAATCCGAACACCCCCGCCTATTTAATTTACATTATCGCGACTATACTGTATATCCTGGTTTAATCAGCTTACAGATCTGAATTATTCAATAATTTATAAAACATGAACATGAGCCCCCTTATAACATAAATAATATCTGTCTGGCCAAAACAATCAAAACATATGTAACTTCTTCCGTTTCTTATTCGAATTCGCTTTCAGTTAACGTTTTGATGTGCATTGCATAGTGACATAGCTTCATTTCTGAGGAGTTCCAGCGGCCCCCATCTGCATCAGACAAAAATCACAATCAGTTTCTAATTTCTTTTTAATTTAAAGTTTAAATATGTAAATCTAGGTTAACAGAACGTCTAAGGGTCCCTTAAGGCTTCAGACCTTTACACGACGGCATATTTTGAGTACCCCTATTTACGCCACTGTTTTCCCAGTTGTATACCAAGCATATACCAAACATACCAACCAGTTGCTCGTAAAAATTCGCCATTTTGACTATCATTATACGTCACCTTGTCCAGCTGTTTTGGGTACGCCATTCTTCAGTTTCGAATTGGTTTTGCTTGGATGAGAGTTAAGAATTCCAAAAGTATCTTGAACATCGTTCGTTTAGGTTTCCGGATTCAAGATGAGCACGGGAATGCCGGAATTGGGCTCAAAAATCAGCTTAATATCGAAGGCCGATATTCGTTACGAGGGCCGGCTGTTTACCGTTGATCCTCAAGAATGTACAATAGCTTTGGCCTCTGGTAAGATCCCGTTATGTATTATCATTCTACCGTCTTGTTACCAAAACTTCCTTGTTATACCTGCACGTTACCACCAAGATTTTCTCTTCTACGACCCCATTTTAGGTCAATGTTTTTTCTAACTGTTTTTTGTTTGTATCTGGTGACCTTCAAAAGTTTCACTTGACAGATTTCTCTTTTTTACTTGCAGTAAGGTCTTTTGGAACGGAAGACAGGGAAACGCAATACCCGGTACCAGCCCAGAACCAGGTCTACGACTACATTTTGTTTCGGGGTTCCGACATCAAAGATATTCGAGTGATAAACAATGTGCCGACTTTGCCAAACGATCCAGCAATTATGCAACTATCCGTGCCTCCGTCTTTGGGCCAGCAGCAGTTTCAGTCACAGGGGTATTCGCATCCGGTGCTGGGCCCCATGGGACCGCCAATGGGACAGTTCAACGCGGCCTACGGCACCATGGGAGCCATTGGCGGTGGTCTTGCTCCAGGTATGGGTCTCGCTCAGGGACCCCGGAGTGTACCTGCTAAGCCAAGTGAGTTGATTATGCCAGGGCCTGTACCTCTTCCAGACCTCTCCCCTGCTGTTGAACCACTACGGCCCAGTGAACACGGTAAACGAAAGCCTGTTTTTCTGCTTGCTGCTTCGTTTGTGTATGGTAGTTTGCATTGTTTTTTTTTCTTAGGTATAATGATTTAAGTGGGTTGTCGTGTTTGCTTCGACTTTGTAATTTTAGCTGCAGTCTGGGGTTGTTTTTTGCATGAGTTTCAGAAATTGAAGTTTTAACCCGGGCTGTTGCCGCCATGGCTAGTGCACGTTGTGTAATTTTCATCACATAAGAGGTGTTAAGCTGGATTTGTAGTATACAGGATGTTTGTATTAATACTAGCTAGTTAATTACTTAGAATCTTTTTAAGATTCATTAAAATTATACTGTGTGAGCAAAAAACCAATGGAATCAAAGTTAGAAAAAGCACATTTTTTATGAATTATTATTTTATTTGAATAGTTTTTGTCGCGTTACATGTTTGTCTAAAACCAATTTTAATCATTGAAACCTTACATTTCAAACATTTGTTTTGATTGGTAGAATTTAATTGTGTTCAAAACATTAGAGCACAATTTTCATAGTTAATAAATAAATTGAATGCATGGTAGAATTATGAACTATACTGACTTTAAGATGCCGAAATATACAGGCTGAGTTATACTCATTTTTTTAGTGAGTTTATTTTTGGGATATTATACACCATTTTTGGTGTGGGTATATTTGAAACTTGGCACAGTGTTATTTTTGATTGGGTATCAAAAATGTCAAAGTAGCGATTATCAGCTGTTTACTTTTTAAACAAATTTAATTTGACAATATGATTCTTATTTAGTTTCTCTACGATTTTGACAATTCTGGTTTGAAATATTCGATGTCATTTTAGTCTAGCAACCCAGTGAAGGCACTTCGATATTTTTTAACTATATGATCTGAATTGATTTCCTTAAATTAGCACAGTAAACATACTATAGATTTTGCTGATTTAGTCAAATCCGTATCTATTTAAATAAAAAAGGGAGCAGCAAAAATATGTACGCGTTTTTTATACTTTTGAGATTACAAGATTAAAATAACAAATGTATATTTGAGGCCAAAAACTAAATATAAACGGTATCACAAATATTTTACAGATTAAAAATTTTGGGTTAAACATTACAATCTCCATTTTTGGATTATTCATTCTGCTTTGGTTGACATATAGTATAGTTCTTGTAGCATTACCAATGAAGGATTAGCGCATTATGTTGTGTCACACAACTACTTTAGATTATATCTCTGGCTGTAACTTGTCAAAGATATCTTTTTTTTTTGGGAGGATGGAACCCTCTTAGGCCCCCGCGTGCCTGGTTACACGGGGAGTGTCAGACTCTTACTGACTAAAATTCCTCCTCAGTTTCATAGGTCTTGACGGAACCACCTTTCGGTATTACTTCACCGGACCCATACCTTATTCATTTTGATTATTCCTTTCCTCTTCTTCCTTTTTTCTTAGCATCGCTCCTATTGCTTTTTCGATAAGTTTCCATTTTCTTTCATTCTCCAACATATATCCTACTATATTTTTTGTTGTTAGGTCACCTCCTACTTCCCTTACTGCTTCTCTTCATATTGCATCCCATCTGCTGCATCGGAGTACCTACTGCGTGTTCAGGTGTGTCCTGTTGTCCGCAGTACCTGCAGTCTTGGCTTAGGGCTATTTTGAATCTATATGCGTAGGCGCCAAAGCACCCGTGACCTGTTAAAAAACTTACGTAGTAACCAACTTCTCCATGATTCCTTGTAACCCATGGTGTTACTTCCGGTATCAGAGTCTTTGTCCATGCTGCCGTTGCTGTTACCACTCCTCTTCCCATCTTTGTAGTGCTATTGCTCTGGCTCTGTTTTTCTGTTCCCTTTTGTTAGCATGTTTTTCATAGATTCTCTCCAAGCAGAGCAGATGAACGGGGATAATCCCCGCCACCACTTGCATGGCACTTGTGGATGCGGTCCTGTAGGCGCATCCTATTCTGATACCTACTTTCCCCTGGCTTTTTTCTAGAATGTTTATGTACTTTGCTTTTGTGCCCCACTCGTTCCATGCTGGTGCTCCGTACAATATTATGGAGTTCACCACACTGCTAATTACTTTCCTCGTTCCTTGTTTCGGTCCTCCTATATTAGGCATTAATCGGCTCCGCGCAGTTGCTGCCCTGTCAGCCTTCTCTGCTGTCGTTTTAATGTGCGTGCCCATTTCCATGTTATGCCCGAAGGTGATCCCCAGGCCCTTCACACTAGCTTTGCTATTTATATTCGATTTTCCGACTTTGAATTTGACAGTATTTAAGGTTCTACTGCCCGCTAGTATGACTGCCTGTGTTTTTTGTGAGGCTAGTTCCAGCCCATTTATCCTCATCCATTTGACAATTCTTTCCGTCGCCCATTCAGTGTCCTCCTGTATTGCTCCTTTGTTGTCTCCACACACCACCAAAGCCAGGTCATCTGCGAATCCGATCAGAAATGTTTCATGTGGCATCTTCTCTCTCAGCACTCCCGTCATAATATATATTCCATAACGTGGGTCGCAGTACCGACCCCTGTGGGACTCCACACGTCATATCTAGCGTTTGGTTCTCTCCTATGAGGATTTTTCGGATTACTAGATAGCTACAAATTAGTTTTGTTATGTATGGCGTATCCTGTCTCTCCTCTAGTTCCTTTATATACCAGTCTAGGGGGCTGAGTTACATGCGTTAAATCTCTTGTACGCGCTGGATTGCATCTACGGTGGAGCTGCCTTTCCTAAACTCGTACTGTGAGTGAACAAGTCCGGAATTCTCTTCGATGACTGTTAATCACCTGTTCAAACTTCTTACCCGCTACATTTAGGAGGCGGAGTAGCCTGTACGTTGTGCTTTCCCCTGTTTTTTTTTTTTTTTTTTGGGTTTTTCAATTAGCCCCAGTCTCCCTTCCTTCCATTCTTCAGAGAATACTCCTCTCTTTACTAGTATGTCTAATGATCTTCTTAATACTTCTGGGCTTTGTTCACTTTTATATTTTCGGGCGGTATTCCATCTGGACCCGGGGCTTTGCCAGTCTTTATTCTCCTACCCGCTTCCTTTATTTCCTCTGTTGTGATGCTAGGAATTTCTTCCGGTGCACATTCTATGGCACGCTATATCTTCCTTGTATGTCTCGGGAAGAGTTCATTTGCCACCATTACTTGTTCTTCGTCATCTAAGGTCAGTGGGGTACGCATCCCTATTTTCCCTGTGATGATTTTGTATCCCGTTCTCCATATGTCGTTCTCTACTTCTTCGCAGAGTGCGTCCCAGGCTTTATTTTTCGCCGTCTTTATAGCCTTTTTAAGCTCTGCCCGCCGTTCTCTGTATATTTGTTGCAGTTCTGTTTTTCTGTCTTCGTTCCCATTGGTTTTGCCATTTATTCTCGTGAGTTCTCTTTTTGCTTTTTGTGAAAGATACCTCGCCTACTGAACCGTAGAATATTACTATGTACGCCTACCGGAGGCTAAAGTATAGACGGATATTTACAAATGCTGACAAGTACCAGCTAGAACGAGACAGTTTGCACTTTCTCGTTTGTATTACCAGTAATTTAAGAAACAAAAGGTTCTCAAAAAGTTTGTAGTATTTTATTTGTTAAGAAAGTTTTACGCAGTTTTGTAATAATTTAGTATGCGGTTATAGTATGGTTAATATATTTGTTATACTTTAGAAATTAGGCACCCTTCAATAAGTTACGAATCCACGTTTAATTTAAAACAACTATTTTAAACAATTAGGAATCTGTGGTATTTATGATTATGGGATTGCGCTGATATATTTTTGTGGGGGAGTTGAAAGAATAGAATTTTCGTTATATCGATTTTGTGTCGATCAAAAAGTTTTGTAATCACTTTTTAAGACTTCAAGTGAAACAAAATAACACAAATAATACAAGAACTAACTCTGCTTTTCTAGCACGACTAAAAAAAATAATCTACCAATGATATTCAAAAATGTAAGTTGCTGTTCTGTTAGCCCGCAACATTCCACTGTTGGACAAGGGCCTCCCCCAACAAAGGGGGTTGTAGATCTACTCTCCCATAGTGATCAATCCTCGTGGGAGAGAAGCGCCGCGTTAACACAACCTTCTAATGACCTAAGTACTATATAATGTGTTTGTTCCAAAAGATAGTTGTATTGTATTATTTATTTATTAATCTTTAAAGTTCACTTAATAGATTATATAATGAGAAAAGTAATTGCGAACGGAGATAATGGCTAATATGCAAATACATTTTAAATTAAATTTGAAGGCCCCCTTTGGCAAAGTTCAAACTTATTCACATTTAATTTTTACAATGGAGCAATCAAATAAAGCTATCAAAGCTTCTACATTGAGAAATTTAAAGCCAATGGTTTGGAACTTCTGATTATGGTGCTGTAGCTTAATTTATACAGTTCGGCGCAATCGTCTAATGCTTTACCGGTAAAGCTACAAGAAATATACTAATATTTACATAATGATTAAAAATAGTGCGTGTTTGGACTGAACACGTAATTAGTAGAATTTTAAAAAAGATATTGGCTGTAAAAATCCAATGTTAGGAAGGCTGTCCATAAAGAACCAACCAAACAGGATCATAAAACTAGGAAAACATGCTATAAAGTACACCATAGGCACTAAAATCGACAACTGTTTCAAACATTAAGTGAAATTAATAAGAAAAAGCATTGTATGTATTTTTAAATTCGATTTCCATTACTCCTTACATGCAGAAGAAAGCAATTTCGATATTCGAAAGCCTTATAAGAAAAAGAAATACATATTTTGTGGCAAAAAGAGCACCTTACCTAAAATTGACAAATGAAATACTTCAGAATTTCATAAAGAATCCATTAAAAATTGCATAGGATAGAATAATTAAAATACCAAAGTAAGTATATAGCATGCAATGTTTTCAAAAACAATAGGCTTTGGGAAAAAGCTGCCAGTCTTTTACCCTCACATTTTTATGAAAATGTCTTTAAAAGTTTCAAAGTAGTTAGCTGACTGGTATTACTACAAACACTCTGTGTATACAGTCATAGTAACATCATAAATAACATTTTTTCGCAAGTGGTTTTGAGTGGCTGTGGTGTTATGGTAATTGCAATTTACTAAAAATGTATCCCCCTCAAAAATACAGGTTTAACTTTTTTATTTAAGTCACGGTTGCTGTTTTGTGAATGTGTTGGAATCATAAATCCTGCTTAAAAGTGTTGAGCTGATTCACTTGTTGATCGCTGAGCATAGAAATAATACATTTGTTTACTTTCCAAAAGTAGTAGGGTCAAAAGTTTATCTATCCATTTTGTTTTGTAGACGTGATCGTACTTGTGTGATATATATCAACCTTGTTGACATCAACAAAATATAAAGGATTCATAGGTTTAATTTGTATTTGAAGCAATTATTTATATTCAAATTTTACTGAAAGACTGTCTATCATAGAAGGTACGTTAGAGTGATCTTGGAAATGGTTAAATAGGACAAAAATCCTGCCTAGGACTATACTTTAAACCTGTTTCCCCCGAAATGTTCGTAGCTTACAAGATGGGAGTGAGGAACATATTGAGCAATTTATCTGAAACTGATTAATTGGTTTAGGAGTTGAAATTCAAAGATATTTAAAAAAATAGTTGGAGTTGTGAAATATAGTAGGAACTTTTTTTTTAAGTGAAATGTGTCGCATTTTTACATGAAGAAATATCTTATTTTTTTTTCAATGATGCGTAATATACTTATTTCCAAAAATTAGAGAGATATTTTAAGAAAATCTCCTCTAGGGACAAAAACAAATTAATCTATTTGTTGAGCATTGAGCTAGAACGTAAACAAACGCTTGACAGGTGCATTGATTTACCGGACGTGTATTTACGTAATATTCCTTGCGTTTCTAAATTAACGTTCGCGCCATCAGAATTCTTTTTTAGAAGAATTGGTGGCTCTGAAAAGAACAATTTTTTAAGTAAAGGTGTTTTATGGACTTGGAGACATCTGCATTACAAATATTGACGTAAAAGCAATCCGCTGTTAAGTAGTCCAATGCATGGTTGACAAATAGGTGCATTATGTTAAATCCTGCCATCCATTAATTGGTCAGACACAAATAAATACATAATAGTAAAAGCATTGAAGGAATAATAAACACTTAATTATTAACAATTAATATAGTAACAATTATCAGCTGTGTTTAACTAATGGCAAACTATATACCGTTTAGTCAAAAGTAATTTTCCTTTAACGAGTCTTTTAATGGCATTCTTGTCATAATAAGACTATTATTTACGTAATGTGAAAATATTTAGAAATAATCATTTGCATACCTAATATTATTACGTACTTAACTGCTGTCGTCATCATCATCGGGAGATTTTGGAGAAGACAAAGTTTTAGTATCCCGAAACTCATTTAAAATTCTTTTTACTGTTGCAACACTAACACCCATTGTTTTAGCAACAAATTGTACAATGTCAGTCAGTAAAATCTCAGTATTTTCTTCTAACGTCGAATTATACAATTTTACTATTAATTGTTTTTCATTTAAAGTAGTAGGACGCCCCCTACGATTAAACGTTTCTGGAACATCTTGCTTTAGGAAAATAAGCACCAGGCACTATACAAACGCTCCGAAAGCCGATAAGCACTGCTCAAAAAGCACACCAACTTTACCCGGTAATTACGAGTGCAAAGTAAAGGTTTTGAGCGTCAATTACTCCTTAAGTATAATGAAGCATTAGCGTTATCAAGCATAGACCAATCACAGCGCGCGCTCGGGTGAGTCAGACACATGCGTTTGTTGACGTTCTAGCTCAATGCTCAACAAATAGAGTTTCGGAGCAAGAAAATTAAAGTTTTAAGGAAATATAAAATGGATCAACTTCAAGTTGCTGCAAGCTATCAAAACTATAAACGTTTCTGATGTCATTTGTAGACTGGGAATGTTTAAGCAGAAGTAAATGTCATAATACATAAGATCTAAAACATTCTAATATGCACCCATGCAATACCAAAATAAATGGCAACCTTGGCAGAGGCTTCTGTTTTATATATAAAGCTAAGAAAAACAATTTATTCTGATGGCAAATCCAAAACACCATACAGTAGTTCATGGAATGCAGGGAAACAGAGGGCACCCCAAATCTTTTACAACAATTGTTTTTTAATAAATCTTCGGAATTTTTGCTTTTCTCAATTTTAAACCAATAAAATCAATGTTTCCCTCTTAAGTGCTTAAGAATAGCCACCTTCACTAACTGGTAATCACTGGTTGGGGAGCACTGAGGAAGTGCTAATAATATTAAACTCTATTTGTTGAGCATTGAGCTAGAACGTAAACAAACGCTTGACAGGTGAATTGATTTACCGGATGTGAATTTAGGTAATATTCCTTGCGTTTCTAAATTAACGTTCGCGCCGTCAGAATAAAATAGACCCATTTACGAAAGCTTAGAAAAATGTTATAGGTACCTTATTTGTAGGTGTTTTATTTACAAAATTAATTAAATTTAATATTAATGAGTCAACAAGCAAAACTTACCAAAAGTTAAAGGTTTTGAGTTTCAATTACTGCTTAAGTAATGAGGTATTAGCGTTATCTAGCGTAGATCAATAACAGCGCGCGCTCGAGTGACTCAAACACGTGAGTTTGTTGACTTTCTAGCTCACTGCGCAATAAATAGAATTTAGATTCATTTACCTATCTGCAAACTTTAGATAATCTTCTTAATTTTATAAATGAAATTTTTGGAACGTATTTAATAAAAAAAGTTATCAGCAGCATCTTCATCAGTAAATTTAACGTTTTTGGGCGTGAATAAATAACCTCCAATAACTATTAGTACATATATGTGCTAAAAAGCAAAATACACAGTAATATGCACATAAAGAAAAAACCAAAACCTTAAAATAAGAATGATAAGAATTTATAATTGTACCTAAATAGCCTGGAATATGTATGAAACATTCTTAGTTTAATTTTCACTGTCGTCCAATACAGACAAATTAGCATTTGCTTAAAAATTCACAGACTAGACATTGCATTTGAAATTCTATGTTGCAAAAATCTTTAATAATAAAAAAGTAAATTAATTTTCCACAATTCATTTATTTGTTATGTCAAGTTTTAAAGGGGGTTTAAATATTATCAACAAGATGGTGCACACAAGCATTGGTAATGATGTTATGTTGAATATTTCGATCAAATCAAACCATATGGCTGGATTGGGACCAATGATCCCGCTCGTAGACCATCGTGAGCTGATTTAATCCCATTGCTTTTTGCCTGTGAAGTTACATAAAAGATAACGTTCTTATTATAACCCACTTCGAAATATTCAGTATCTTAAAAATACGATTAGACAAACTGCTAAGAAATGTTTTTAGTAGCATATTTGGCATAGAATAACATAAATGGAAGACAATTTCAAGCATTAACTGTAGAAATAAAATGTTACAAAAGTTTATTTCTTTCTGATATTTGTTTGACAGCTGCAAATTGCTCTGTTGTTGATTATATGTGACTATGGTTTTCTTATCGCTCCTCTTTGCTGTTTATAATCTTTAATCTTTGTTGTTGAAGGGGAGCAGACAAATGCGAGTACTGGTCAACCGCATTAAAAGTTAAGCAATGATCCACGCGATTACTACGTGGATAGATTATTGAAACCCTACGCTAACACGCTGCTACCGTGGTGACCCGGAGAGCACCTAAAGCTCCCCCCCCCCCGGTTAGTGAACCACATCACTAACTACCTTAAAAGGGTTAAAGTGGCAGCAGGGGGGTGCGGAACTACCTGCGGGTCTCCCCGCAATCATTTCGTATAAACAATTTTTTTTAACTTGATACCATTGTGATGTGTTGTTAGAAAGAGAAAAACACGTTGATTATTTCTGTATAAATATGTAACTACGTTTCATATGCATAGATAAATGGCAGACGAATTTAAATTACCTATTTGGCCACCCTTGCTTGGCTACTTTATGAACAAACAGTTAAAAGTACTATTATACAATATATATAATATTTAATATTCAAAACTTTGAATGCCTGCCATGTTTTAATAAAAATGTCGTATAGGTTCTTGTGTAAAAACCATGTAAGTTTTAAAAGTAAGTGTTACCTGTTTCTTCTTTTTTGAAAATAGTTGCATTTTAGGGACAACATAAATAATTACCATTATAAATTTATATTCAAAACCAATAGTTTGAATGGTGAAAGTAAAATTTTAATGCTCTACTCTTACGTGATGAAAGTTATTTGAAAAGTTTGAAATAGTAAAACATTGTAGCCTTGGTAGTTCATACATTCTAACTCCTGATTTTTTTCCTTATTCCGCCATGTTGTCCGTTTGATCCTACATTTCCGTTGTCATTGTATGGGGTGTTCTATAAGGTACATCAAAAAAACATTTAATTTAATTTTTTAATTAAATATAAATTTGAATGCTTCTGGATTTATCTATACAGGGTGTCTTTAAATTGCCTTAAAACCTTCAGGTAAACTTTTTCTACGACCGATATAGACCTCAAAATTGCAAACAAAACTTCCTATCGCGCTTAGTTTCCTCATACGAGCCAGTTAAACAATCTGAAACTTGGCAACACTGTGATTTGCAGCTCGAATTACTACGTGGCTTGGATGTCTTCTATTAGGAAAACGCTGAGCGTAAACCCTAGCAGTCTCATTGCAGTTTCTCTCACATTCCGCAAGAATCCAAATCATATCCACGCACTCGTTTATAGCATACGCCATAATGATGGTCAAGCCACAAGTGAACTCAATAACACGAATTAAAGCCGAATTTATTGCAGAATTCGTAATTTCAATTCAGAATTGATTTACTTGATTCATGTGTCAAAACGCAAACAACAGATTTTCGAAATTTTTATCACAGTACCCATGCACCTGCATTGTTGCCAAATTGTACTTTTACCAAAAGTATGATTTTTAACAGTACTTTCAAACGAAGAACTAAATTGCTAATTCAATGGTAATTAGCGGTTTTGAATTAATTTAAGTTTCCTCATTATGTAAATACATGTTTTACTTAATTTCTTATAACCATTTGGCAAAAATTCTGCACTAAAGGTATATCATACAAGAAAACTAAGCTGCGGAGCAAATTTCTTCTTGTAGTTTTGTCTTAGTAATTCCTAAAGGAAGTTTACCTGAAGTTTTTAAGGCAATTTAGGGACACCCCGTATAATGAGCTTGATGATAATCAAAGATAGTGTCTAACTATTACATTGGAAAATTTTGTCGTGTACCTTTTAGAAACATTTAGCATTTTCATGGTTCTGCATATACATGGTGTCCACAATTCGAAGCTGGAACATAGAAAATACAATTATGACCAAATAGAAGATTCATGACGGTAGTGTTTTGATGATCTTTTATAATGTGTATCATCCTTTGTAGGTAATTTTTTTTAAACTTGTAAAATCATTTTGTAAATAATGTAAGCTCTACGAACTAAGTACAAATTTAACATTTTGCTTATAAGGAATTCGTATTAAAATAAATATTAAAATGTCCCAGACCATAGGCAAATAAACACAGTGTTTATTACCCTATGCCCAGACTTAAAATTCAGTAGGGGTAGCATGTAATTCTTATGGAAAAAATTTACACAGCGTTGCCACTTTTCTTTTACTGTGGCTATTCTTGAAGCAATCTTTTGGTGCTGAATTTCAGGGTCCACAAACAGCTACTCATTGAAAGTATAGTATATTCTTCAACGAGTGTAGAATGACAGCTATTATTCACGAGGATGAAAATTCTGTCACGAGCCGAAGGCGAGTGACAGAATCATCCGAGTGAATAATAGCTATTCTACGCGAGTAGGAGACTATACTTTCTCTACGACTATTTCATAGGAAGTTACAATTTTTGGTCTGAATTAGTATTATAAAAATTTTGCTTTAGATGAACGTAAATCGGTTCACTAGCCACAACGATTTTATGCCGTGTGTACTGTTTCTGCGATTTCCTCGACAGTAAATTACACGTCGTTTTCGCGGTTTCCGTTATTTCTGGTGGCAAACATATCTCAGCGTTTTCGCTGTCTGAATTATTCATACAAAGCGATTTTTTAAAAAGTCAATTGCAGCAAGCCTAGAAAAAAAGCTATTCCGTCTGCAGTCAGCTGTAATGAGCTTTGAATGACATTTACCTGTATGTCAAACTGTGTGACAGTTCAGGTAGTTAAAAATTTTGGCCGCAACAAAATGTGAAAATGAACAAAAGTATTTAGTTGGCAACTGATTTGTAATTTATTAAGGTAAGTAAATTACAGGTTTTTCGTCAAGATTTCTTTCTTTCTGTTACAATTTTCATATTGTCAGATTCTAAAGCTTAATATAGACGGGACAACCCCTAGGCTACTGCAATTGACTTTTTAAAAAATCACCTTGTACCTATTTTAGTTCTTACTGTTTTTACGAATACGAAAATTTAAAACTGTTTTTGACAGTTACTTCAAAAACAAGTGGGAGATCCAAGCGCTAGCATGCCACGCCCATTGGATTCTGATTCATTATCCCACCGTTTTTTACAGAATCCAACGGCAGTGGAGAATATCTATCATTCTTCAACTAAAAAGGTAATGTAACGAATACATTATATTATAGTCGTAGAGAGAAGAATTTATTGGTACATATTGGACACACATAAGCATTCAATAGATATTAGTATAATTATAATAATTAGTGGTATCTCAAAAATCAATTTACTTACAGTTTGGGTATTTACAGTGCATTCAAGCGGAAAACTAAATTGCTCCTGTATATACAATATTGAAAAAATAATTAACCAAATTTGGCTCAAAAGTAGGAGGTTGTTTTCAAACTGATACCTATACAAAATAGCTGGATAGTTTGTACACTAACCAAATTTACGTATTAGTTGTAATATATATAAGATCATATTATATATTAGTATAAAATCTAGTGCAAGTAAATTGAAAAATTCCTAAACTAATAAGAGTTCCGTTTTACACCAGTTCGTTGATTGCGAGCTGTCGGAGTGCCACTGGTAAAAGGACGAAACACTGCCTGTAATCCCTTCTAATACCAGCTGTTATGCTTAAGTTAAGCGGATTAGAAGACATAAAATGGAAAGTTTTTTATTTTAAGTCTGTGGTAGACTATAGGTTCACACTAACATATTTAACTCTATAGCCTGTCCCAGACTTATGAAGAGTGGTGTTGTCAGACGTATTCCTCAATTGGTTTCTTATTACCAACAAAAACTTTCAATTTTATGACTTCTAATTCTCTTAACTTAAGCATAACAGCTGGCAATAGAAGGAATTACACGTAGTGTTTCGTCCTTTTACCAGTGGTACTACGACAACTCGCAATCAACGAACTGGTGTAAAACGGAACTCTTATTAGTTTAGGACTTTTTCAATTTAATTGTATGAACTATACTAATATTTATTGAATGCTTATTTACGTCCAATATGTACACATAAATTCTTTACTTTCAATGAGTAGCCCTGAAATTCAGCACCAAAAAATTGCTTCAAGAATAGCTGCACTTAAAAGGAAAGTGGCAACGCTGTGTAAAATTTCTCCATAAGAATTACATTGCCCTATGCTACCCCTACTGAATTTTAAGTCTGGGATATACTGTAGTGTGTACTGACGGTACTTGTCCAAAAATTGTGTCAATTTTGCTAAGAAACAAAGGATAAATTATGTCGAAAACTTTTTTTTTGTTTTCGACATATACATTTTATGGTACACATAGTTACGCAAGAATCTCCACTGGGTCCATTATTTTATGACAAAAATTTAAGTAATGTGCACCTTTTTTGCCTTCTACCCAAATTGTATCTTCTTACCGTTTCTGTGATAACCGTTAAAAGGTTCAAAATTAAAGGCACTATGTATATGTGATGAAATTAAATGTATTTTTGGATTAAATTCGTGGAAAGAATATCAGTAAAGCGACATACAGTAGACAGTAGAATTTGAAAAAACTTGAATTGTAACTCTATATATAATAAATATAAATAAATAATATAGCAAACCTTCTATTACAAACATCGCTTTTTATGATAAAAAATAAAGTTTTATAAAACGTCGTTTGGGCAACATTAAGGAAGTAAAAACCTTCATTTTGTTAACAAAAATTTTCCAAAAAAATTATAAATTATTTTTAATGAATTGATAAAATGTGCCGACTCGTAAAAAATAGTGTTAAAATGCCGCATTTAAAGGTATCTGGGAAAACATTACCGCCGCAATTCTGTTTTCCCGGTATATGATTTCAGCTAGACCTACTTTTGTTTAATTTTCGATTTTACGTTAATAATAATTTGATCTGCCAGACCAAATGCACAACATTTATTTAAATATTTTAGGAAAACTCTTAAAGTAAAAAGATTTTTAAAAAATTTGGGGTACATAGAAAAGCGTTCCAAGTAAAGCACAGCACTAAAATTTTAATTTAGCAAAAATAAGTTTTACTAGCAGTCTCTTTAAATTCTTTAATCTTGTTGGAATAGCCAAAATATGTTTCTGATAGTACCTATACAAAGGGGGCACCGAGTATTATTGTCTAAAAATAATTTTTCTAATATTTCAAATAAGGCATATATTACACTGACTCATCTTAGCAGAGGCACACCCTGTGTATAAACATTATTATTTATTACGGAATTTTTTGATAATAAAATAAACTAAATTTTACTTTCTTAAAGTGGCCCAAACCGCTCTTCATACACAATATTTTTGATCCTACAAGTGAACGTTGGTAATAATAACGCAGGTTGGCCTATATCCAAGCTTTTACTGTAGTTGTTTTGTAGATAAATTTGGTGAGAAGTAGCGGTTAATAAGTAAACCATAAGGCAGTTCACACATACAACATAACTAGTACAGTTCATGCTTCTGCTGCTTTTTTTGTTGCCATTGGAAGCAATAACGGGTTGTGCTTACTAGAGGTCTCAGTATTGTAGTGTCTGTTTTAGACTTGATTGGGGGTGGTTCACGAAGCACAACCCCCGCTAGTCTGGGCTCAAGAAAATCGCCTACAGCAGACCAAGCCGTACAAGTCAGTGGAGCAGGGAAGAAAGATGACAAACGAATATCACGACCAATCCAACCTCCAGGCCATCGCAGTCAGCCTAGAGATAGACGAGATTCAAAAGGAGAAGCTATACACGTATGTTTTTCATTATTGTAAAACAAATATTGGAATTACTTCAACCATACAAGAATGTTTATATATTTTTTTAAATATGGACTTGGAAAATTATTTCTTCAAAAACCATTAGAATTTTAATACATAAGTGTTAATTTTTTTAATTTTTCTGAAACCACCAACCAAATTATTCCAAGCACATATGTAAGTTTTTACTGTGTAAAAATCAAACAGATTTAGATACATTTTCTTCTGAGAACCGGCAGAATTTTAATCCACACCTTTTAATGTTTTAAAATTATCAATGAAATTTTTTCAGAATCCTCCCACTTCGGACCAATACAGGCCCCAAAACAGACAAATGCAAAATCGCCCCAACCAGCCCCTTCAAGGTAATCAACATTACCAAGGACACCAAAATTACCAAGGTAACCAAAATTACCAAGGGCACCAGAACTATCAAGGAAATAGACAGTCGGGATGGGGCCCAATCGGTCGTGGGCAGGCAAGGCCGAAAGGTCCTAGGACAAGAGGTCCACCTGGCAGTGGTGGCGGAGGGGGTGGCAACAGCAACTACCGGCAAAACCAGCAGGCTTTACAAGCGTCCGGCACCAAACCAAAGAGCACTTTGAAATTCGACAACGATTATGATTTTGAACAAGCAAATACTCAGTTTGAAGAGCTCCGAAGTCAGTTGGAAAAGTTGAAAGTGAAAGACGCAAAACCAGAGGTGAACGGTGATTGTGAGAAGAAGGACGATTCAGGAAACGAAACTGGTGCTGGAGAAGGAGAACAGGAAGAGGAGGAACCCGTGTATTACGATAAAACCAAGTCGTTCTTTGATAACATTTCGTGTGAGGCTGTTGAGCGGTCTAAGGGACGTTCCCAACGAACTGATTGGCGTGCAGAGCGCAAACTTAACTCTGAAACATTTGGTGTTGCTTCTACCAGGCGTAGTGGGTAAGTCATGAACATTTTTCTTATTGATTTGGTGTTCAGCTGATTTTAAGTGTTTGGGACGTAGCTTTTCTTCTATTCCTGCCTCTTGATGATATTTGTTAATCAATTGCAAATATAGAGTACCATTTGGGTCTATTGTGTCTACAAAATCTTTCATTCTGAGGTAGTCCCATAAAATATAATTGGCTACTGTCAGATCCCGTGGCTTTATTGGATAAGAGATATCTCCATTCTTGGATATGACACTCTGGCAGTATGAGAAGTTGATCGATCACCATTTGGATTTGTATTATAGAGAGGGTGAGATAAACTCACAACATTTAGGCCTCAAGGTGAGTCCATTGTGTGTCCCACGCGCATCGGCCCGCACACTGCTAATCCTAAAACCATCCTGAACTTAAGGATGTGTGCAGGTGGAGTAATGCTGATACTGGCCATGCTAGGCCAAGAGTTCCCTAACATGGATCCTCTGATAGGAGCAAGCCCAGGGCACACATCAATGTGTTTCCTTCTTGGATTTTATGATGCCCAGTATCGGAAATTTTGTTTATTTTAAAACCCAAAAGGTGAAAATGGGCTGTATCTGTCATGAATAAGTTGTGAATCATATTTTTGTTTAATGAGGTGCCAAAAATTCAAGCGAACTATGCAATTCAAAGAATGGGATGTTAAAAATATGCAATTCAAAGAATGGGATGTTAAAAATATGCAGTGCGGAACAAAACACTGTGTACTATGATCAATAGCAATAGTAATCAGTGCTGCAGGTCTTTAAGGCCCAGAGCTTTTCGGGCCTTCCACTGATTTGTAGCCTTGGCTACTGTTTCCCAATTGTTCACCTCCAGTTTTGTTAGATTCTCTTTGATGTATTCCAGCCACTCTTATTCTGATCTTCTTTTTCTATTAGATCTTTCTGCTTCCTGATATAGTAACCGTGTGGGTTATCTTGTTTCCTCCATTCTTATAATGTGGCCTAAGCATCTTAATTGGTTCTGTTTAATTACATTTGTTATGGTGGGTTCGTTATATTTTGAATAGATTTCTTGGTTGGTCCTTCTTCAGATTTCTTGGTTGGTCCTTCAGATTTTTAGTAAATTTCTTGATTAGTCCTTCAGATTTCTTGGTTAGTCCTTCTTCAGATTTCTTGGTTAGTCCTTCTTCAGATTTTTAGTAGATTTCTTGGTTGGTCCTTCAGATTTTTAGTATATTTCTTGGTTAGTCCTTCTTCAGATTTCTTGGTTAGTCCTTCTTCAGATTTTTAGTAGATTTCTTGGTTGGTCCTTCAGATTTTTAGTAGATTTCTTGGTTGGTCCTTCTTCAGATTTTGTTTATTCCAGAATGTTTTTCCCAAATGAGGTCTGCTGCATTCACATTCGCTGTAATGTATTTTTAAAATAAAACGCTTCGATGGTTTCGCAGTGTTTACTTAGTGGACTGTAGTACATTCTCATCTTATCTGAAGTGCACATGCACATTGTCTGCATGGTCTCGACCCTTCCCTACTCCTGCGGTCATGCGCATTAGTACATCTTAAAATTTGAACATTGGCGCTAACAAAGTCGGCCAGCAAAAACTGCGTTTTTACAAAGGTTTGGTAACTTAACTATTTTACATTATATGGTTAAACATATTACATGAAAATGAAAAATGAAATAAATCCAACATAACCAAATCTTATTTGTTTTAATACTGAATACTAATTACTGATTAGGTAATGGGCATATTCGGACACAAGCACGTTTGAATAAGCCCCGCACTGTCTGAATTTCCACAACTCGCACTATATTGTCCTCACTGGGAAAATGGCGTACCACACGCCCTAAAGGCCACTGGAGCGGAGGTGTAGTATCATCCTTAACTAGGACTAGATCACCCACCGCCGGTGTTGGTGTCGTCTTGTGATTCCAGCGATATTTCTGCTGGAGCTGGTGGAGATACTCGAGTTTCCATCTCCGCCAGAAATGCTGCGTGATCCGTTGTACTCGTTGCCATCGTGACAAGGTGTTTTCCTTGACTGTTTGGATATCTTCTTCGGGTAATGCCATGAGAGGGCCCCCGACAAGAAAATGTCCCGGTGTTAAAGGATTCATATCTGTAGGATCGTTGGACAGGGCGGATATAGGTCTAGAGTTGAGGCAAGCCTCTACTTGAGCAAGAACTGTATTAAATTCATCCTGAGATAAATGAGTCTGACCTATTATGCGTTTTAAATGGTTTTTTGCAGCACGAACGCCCGATTCTGCTATGCCATTGAAATGGGGACTCCTCGGAGGAGCAAATTGCCAATGAATACGATCCCTTAGAAGCAGTTCATTTAATTTCGAATAATTTTTCTCTAAAAATTCATATATTTGCCTTAATTCATTTTTAGCGCCGACATAATTCGTGCCGTTGTCTGAGTATATATTTAAACATTTACCACGACGTGCCAGAAACCTACGAAATGCCGCTATGAATGAATCGGTAGTTAGGTCGGCCACAAGTTCGATGTGCACCGCTTTTGTTGCAAAACATACAAATATGCATATGTACATTTTTGTCAATTTATATCCCCGAATTCTCTGATCTTTGATAAGATATGGACCCGCAAAATCTGTAGCACAATTCGTAAATGGTTTAGAAGGCATCACACGTGCTTTCGGCAAATCAGCCATTGTATATTGCATGGGTTTGGGTGAAGCCTTAAAACAAACATTGCATTTACGAATGACCTTTTTAACCACATTTTTGCCCGAGACCGGCCAGTAAGTCTCCCTTATTGATGCTAACAACAATTGAGCGCCACAATGCAGTAGGCGTTCATGTTCGTTCTTGATTATCAATTCTGTGAAGTCGTGACTATTTGGGAGAAGTATCGGATGTCTTTTATTAAAATTGTATGACGATTTTGTAAGGCGTCCCCCCACTCTGATTATACCTTGGTCATCCAGGAATGGGCTTAATGTTACAATATTGCTTCGTCGAGCAACTTGACCCTTGGTACTCAAACTATCTACTTCACGTTTAAATGACCTTTGTTGAACAATCCTAATCAGGAAGTTTAATGAATTTTTAGTTTCAGTTGGTGTTAAACCTCCCGTATACCGATTGGTTTTGGGTTTTAGATTGTGACAATAACGTAATATGTATGCCATGACATTTATCAATTTATTTAGATCCGAATATTTTCCACATAAATTGAAATCGTCTCCCTCTGTCAAACCTACCGCTACGGTAATTGTTTTCACCTCTAGTGGTACTAGTCCTTCGGTTTGTTCTTTATTTATAGGCCATTCCGATTCCTTTGTTTGCAAAAAATGAGGTCCAAATCTCCATAAATTCGATTCCTTTAACTCCACGGCGGACATTCCTCTACTTATGATGTCAGCCGAGTTTAAACCAGACGGTATGTGATGCCATTCATCCGAGTTCGTTATGTTATGAATGACAGCAACCCTATTCGCAACAAACGTTTTCCATTTAACTCGCGTATTCTTAATCCAATGCAGAACTACCATTGAATCTGTGTAAAAATAATTCCGACATATTGATACGTTTAAAGCCGCCTTCACTTTACTATAGAGTTTTGTGAGTACCACGGCTCCACAAAGTTCTAATCTAGGCAATGATAATTGTTTAACTGGACTGACTCTACTTTTAGCGCATAAAAAATTGGTAACATACTTTTTATTTGCTAAAATACTGCGTACATACATAACCCCGCCATAAGCGTTCTCGCTTGCATCAGAAAAACAATGCAGTTCAATTTCAATTGCTTTCGGATCAATTACGTTGCGCGGAATTTGAATTTCGTTTATTGACTCTAAATATTTTTTATAATTGTTCCATCCGTTTTGTATCTCTATTGGAATTGCATCATCCCATTTACAACTTGCTACCCAAAGTTGTTGCATTATGATTTTTCCTGTGATTATTACAGGCCCCAAAAAACCTAAT
>JABXWE010021532.1:0-23049 GCA_014611495.1 Limonius californicus | reverse complement strand
ATTAAAAATTACATTTCTAAGTATAAATTCCAACAATTTAAAATTTTTAACTTAACTCTGAGTTTAACAAAAAGGGCAAGTTAGGTTTCGAGATGAACTTATTCTTCTTTAATAAAAGTAAAAACCTCTGATTCAGCATTAAAATATAGATTTCTAATGTACATTTTCAAAATTTAAACTTTCTAAATTAACTCTGAATTTAACTAACGGCACAAGTTAGGCCTCAAATTTAACTTCTTTTACTTTAATAACTAAATCTTGGGGTCAATATTAAAAACTACATTTTGAAGTCAGGACAAGTTAGGCTTCGAATTTAACTATTTCTACTGTTAAGTTAAAACTTTGAGTTCAACATTAAAAAATCCTTTTCGAAGTATAGATTTCAAAAATTTAAACATTTTAACTTAACTCTGTTTAACAAAGTCTCAAAATTATCTTCTTTTCTTTAAAATAATAACTTTGAATCAACATTAAAAATTACATTTCTAAGTATAAATTCCAAAAATTTTTAAATATTAACTTAACTCTGAGGTTAACAAAAAGGACAAGTCAAGTTTCGAGTTTAACTACTTCTACTTTCAAGCCAAAACTTTAGACCCAAGCTTAAACATTACATTCTAAACATAACTTACAAAATTTAAACTTCCTGACTTAACTTTGAGTTAAACTTACAGAACGAGTAACGACTCAAGTTTAATTTGTTCTTCTTCAATAAAATTCAAAACCTTTGCCTTAAGCGCAACATTAACAACTACATTTCTAAACATAGATTTGTAAAATGTAAATTTTTTAACTTAACTCTGAGTTTAACAAACAGGACAAGTTAAGGCTCGGGTCTAACTTATTCTACTTTATAGTCGAACGTTTAACCTCAATATTAAAATTTACATTTCCAAAAATAGATTTTCATAATTTAAACTTTATAACTTAACTTTGAGTTTAAGAAACACTACAAGTTACGCCTCACGTTTAACTTGTTCTTCTGTAATAAAAGTCAAAATCTTGGGTTCCACATTAAAATATACATTTCTAAACATAGATTACCAAAATATCAATTTTCTAACATAATTTTCAGTTTAACAAACGGGACAAGTTAGACTAAGATTAACTTCTTCTTTTATATAAATCTCAAAACTTTGCGCTCAACTCAAAACTTTGGGCTCACCTTAAAAAATTACATTTCTATACATAAATTCCTAAAATATAAACTTTTAGGTTAACTCTGAGTTTAACAAACGGACCAAATTAGACCTCAAGTTTAATTTCTTCTACTTTAAACTCAGAGTTTTTGGATCAAACTTAAAAATGTCATTTCGGTACACAGATACTAAAAATTTAAACTTAACTCTGAGTTTACATTTTATTAAGACAGATTAAAAGTAAATTTTAGCTTGTTCTTAAGATGATCCAAAATTCTAGACTCAACATTGGAAATTGGGTATGATAATATAGGTTAAACCTCATTTGCGCCCTTTTTTCTTAAGGAAAATTTAAATATTAGCACATGTAACGTAGATATTGTTAATAAAAGTTCTAAAATTCAAAATGTCTTTCTTCTTAGAGTGCTTTATCTCTTACTAGACGTAGCGATCTTCTCTCCTATGCCTGTGTTGCGCGTTTAAAGTACCACAGACATACAGGACCTACAGCTTTACGTGGGCTCCGAACCACGGGAAGTGTGTAAACACTTCTACTCCAGAGAAGATATACTATAAAATGTCTTTACTTGGCCCAATGGTAACAAAAACTATGAGTTAGGAGTTAGTTTTTACAGAAAATTCAACATAGTGTACTGAAATTAGGAAAAAATTATAATTGCAACTCAAGAACAGGTTGGAACTGAATTCCGCTTCGCAATATTCTTCTACCTCAAGGAAATTTTATATTTCGGACTAAAGATAAAATTGAAATCACCAAGATTTAAGCTTTCTCTAGATAACTCTTACAATAAGAATTAGAACTAACCTTAAATGTCCGTATTTTTTAGTTTTCCTTTGCCTTGTGTAAAAAGTCATACATCAAGTATTTTTTATTAGTTTCAGTTTCATAATTTAAATAATTATGACTTGTATAATACTTATTATCGGTACCTAACCAGTAAATACTAAAATGCGGACCGATAAGATAAGACCACGCACATTCAACTAAATTACATAATTTAGATAAACTGAAGGCTGGCAGAAATGTAATCATTATTAAAATTGTAGAAACGTTGCGTTAAAATGTGACAACGGAGTTGCATCAACTTTAACTGGAGAAAAAACGAATCAAATTCTAACTTTAAACTACCATTGATTGTCACATAATATACAAGGTGTTCTAACTAAAAGAAATAATAATTTCCACTCTAGAGGAGATGAAAGCATAAGATATTTACTTAAACACTCTTCGGTGCCTCAGTGGAATTTATTGCATCCTACAGCTTTTTTCTTCAAGTGCTGTAAGGAAAAATACGTTAAACCAAAAATAGCGCGCGGGTTAAAGATAAACTCCGACTTTGAACCATGATATACCACTTTTAGTTGTTTTTCAATGAATATGCGTTAACCATCAGAATCAACAACTGTTTACATTCCCTTATCTAAAAAATTCTTGCTTCAACAAGACATTGTAACAATTATAGCTGAGATAATTATTTAATTTTATCGGTCATTTCGTATTTTTGTAAATTTTATCTGGGCTTTATGCCCTGATATAACAGATCTTTTGAAACTAGGTCGATTTCTCGAACTAATCTTCAAAAATTTATGTTTTTTGTTTACCACCACATAAAGAGGATTGTTATTATAATTTTTGGCAATAATACTCAGAATTCGGCTATAAATATCCAGAAAAATAGACTATTATTAGCTGTTGTACCTTTTTATATCTTGTGACAATATTGCGTCGCACCCTGTATGCAAAACCCGGTTTAAATTTATTTTATTCGCCAATTACTGTGTAATTACTAGTGATTAATGATCAGTCAACTTTGAATTGAATAGAAATTCTGCGCTATAATATACACTTAAAAGCAACCACTCAGTATGTTTGTCTAGACTGATTGAGAATCGTCATCAATCAGGGTTTATTTTTAACAAGACAAATATAACGATTGGGCAACTGCGAATTATTTTTTCTACCACTTCCTAGATACAATTTTTTATGCAAAATCGTAAAGTTTATTTTTAACCCGTCATAAAACAGTCACATTTGATCGCAATTTACCGTAGGGATATCCCCTAATTTATTGTGCCGGCTTTCGTTTATAAATATTCGAAAAGAAGTCATCAGTGCCTTACGTAAAGCAGCGGGAATATTCTAAACAATTTTTAAGAAGGGGAATTCGCGAAAAATGGTGTACTAAGCAAAAAATTCGAAATTAGTTGCTACATACTTAGTTTAAACTATTTTGAAAAGTCACACCAGTGCGTGTGGTAGGGGTATACCATATTAAAACTTATATGTTGTAGTGATGGCGCAGGCAAAAACTATTGACTACTTACTTAAACTGAACTTCTGGTGAAAGTATTAGTAACAATAATAATAATAGATATTTCTTTAAATTAGGGAATATATTTTGAAAAGTAACACCAGTAGCATATGATACTTATAGTAGTGGTGGCGCAGGACATAACTATTGAAATGACTCCTTAAACTAAATTTCTGGTAAAAGTATTAGTAGCAATAATAATAGTAGTGGTGGCGCAGGACATAACTATTGAAATGACTACTTATACTGAATTTCTGGTGAAAGTATTAGTAGCAATAATAATAGTAGATATTTTTTTTAAATTAGGGTATCTATTTTGAAAAGTAACACCAGTAGCGTGTGGTAGTGATCTTCAGTCCTGTGCCTGTGTTGGGCATTTAGAATGCCACAGACAAAGCAGAAACTTAAACAGTCTTATTTGATTGACCGTTAATAATAGTTATTCTATTTCTTCTTCTTCTTCTTCTTCTTCTTTTTCTGTGTATAGGCCAATGGCTTGTTATTTACCTGCAATTAGCAGGTTCTGTAAGCCCTCTTTGCACGTATCCCAGTCAGGAAGTAAACCTAACGGCCGAACAGAGAAAAGAAGTTCCACTACATCACTACGTACTATTATCAAAGATATCGTATGACAACCTATTTAAGAGGATCAATCTTCCATAATCTAAACGCGTCAATTTTATTTAATTTTTCGTCGAAGTTACATCTAAATAAACTGCAAACATAGGGAAATCCCGACTAAATAAATAGGTACCGTCACTTCAATTTAATGTTTACCTTTATCTCGGGTGTCTAAGAATAGCGAAGTTATTTTGAAGCACTTTTAAATTAAATTTGTTGCAGACAGAGTCGGTGAGCCCGCACAATGAAGAAGTGGGTCAAGAAATCGGTCAAAATGGCGCTGGAGAGCGTATCAACAACACCCCTGTGTTCACCCAAACTTATATGCAACCCGCCTTCTACTTCAATGGGGTTAACACCCTTACCAGTAAGTTCCTTCAGATATCTTCCTTCACTATCAAATCTGGAGAAACGTACTTTTATTGTTATGTTAACTTTTACAAACTGTTGCATTAAAGCAGACCAACATTCTACATAGTTGGCAAGTTGTCAACCGCCAGCAAATAACACATAACAAGTCATTACTCTTTATGATTCTATTTCGAGTCCTTTTACAAGTACAAACTATCTCTTATGTGACTGCTTTACTACCCTCTGCAATCGTTCAAGATCATAAATTAATTTTCCGAACCCTTTTCCGTGCATGTCATTTATAAAGACCTATATTTTTATTTTATTTTTCTCACAGATGGGCAATATACCATTGAAGAGGCGAGACGGTTCAAGAAACGGCGGCGCAGAAAAATCTCCAGGTCAAAGTCTAATCACGACGGTGAAACGTCCCAAGACACCGATGACTACGCCTCATCAGACGAAGTCTTCAGTCAATCTGAAGGATTCAATGAGCCCAAGACGTTCCCAAACTCGCTTCAATCACACGGTCTAAAAATCATCCCGTTTCAGAATATCCTGCAACAGAAGCTAAACTCGAGGAAGAGGTACAGTCTGAAGTTCCGCAAGTGAATGGTGACCATTCAGAAACAGAAATAGTAGCAGTGGACACCGAACAGAATGAAAACCCACGGTTAACAAACGGTGTTCTTAAAAATCCAATCGAATCTTCACCATCTAATTCATTAGCTAATCTCGAAGGGCAAACGCAAGCTTATGAATCAAGCAGCCCAACGCATGCCATCGATGTGGTGTGTGAAGAAAAACAAACTCAACCGCAACCAGAAGATCGGGTAAAACCCTACATTAAAGAAAACCATATTCCAATATCGAACTCAAACGACGCCCAAAATTTGCTCCTTCAAAGTCTGCTGAAGAGTTCGGAAAAACATCCCGATTCCTTGACTCCACCGGCCAACACAGGACTAGAAGAACAAAATAACCTCAACAGTATTTCGGATCTACAAGACTGCAATGAAAAGGCAAACGAAGCTCCAAATTTAGACGAAAACAAATCCGAAGACCCTAATCATCAATCAAATGCCAACACGACATACTCGCTGAAACCAGACGCAGAAGAATTCATTCCAAGAACGTTTCGGGCAACCGAAGCTTTTCCCTTCGACCCCAACGTACAGTTCCTAAACTTGCCCCCGAACTTTATTCCCATCCCCTTTGTAAATCACCTTGGCGAATTGCAGCAGCCTCCTTTCCTTCCACCGGGCATTCCTCTGAACTTCGTTCCATCTCAGGATCCAAAACTGATACCCAATTTTGTTAATATAGTTCCTAATGATGGTTTCCCCCCTAAAACTTTTAATGACTACCCAGAAACTGAAGTTCAAGACCAAGATGCATCTTCAAAACCGGCAGATCAACCCGAAGAAACCTCTTGTGTGGCTGTCGAAGTAGAAAAACCAAAGGATTCAGAAATTTCCACGTCGACCGAACCTACACCAGTCCAGCCCAAAAAACCATTAACTAAAAACGAAATAGATATAGCTAAAATCGTGTACAAATTAGAAGAGGCGGCAAAACAACAGAGGGTCTATGAAACGAAGCAGCAAAGTTACTCTAACAGACCTGCTAATAAATACAACTCTACTAAACCGTACCCTAATCAAAGAACGAGGTACCCTAACCGACATTATCAAGAAAACCACTACTCTGACAATAGATACCAGAGGAGTCGTCCAGATAGCTTAGAGAAACAGTATGAAAGGAAATATCGCAGACCTGACCAAGGTTTCCGTAGAGAAAGATCTAAATCAAATATTGACCCAGAACGTTTAACTGATAGGGCAATAAGTGAGCCAAGAATCGAAAATCCCACACCACAAGAGCTTGAAGAGCGACTACAGCCTGACGAACCAGTAAAAACCCCTTCAAGACAGAGCACCCCTGTAAGAAACTCACAAGTGCAGCAGATTTCAGAAAGAAAAATGGAATCACGTAACCACTACAGCCCCCATAAAGAAAATACCTGTCAAAAGCAACTAGAAAACGCTCACGTGACTCAACAGAAACTTGAAAGCGATGAAAACCATGTAAATAATGTAAATACTAGGATAGGCGAAAGCTGCTCAATGATAAAAGACTTAAAGCTAGAAGGTGCTGTTAACTATTCCGAGACTGTAAAGAAAAAGGTAGATGTGGTACAGAAGACCACTAAGACTAATGGCGGCAGTAGTACTAAATGTCAAAGATTTGAAAAGTATAATTCTGAAAAAACACAAAAAAAACCCGAACAAAAACTGGTTCAAAATGGTACATTAAAACCACAAAAGGGAGAAAACCAATGGATCTCGGTATCCAGCCGGAAAAAGAGGAAAAACAAGATGATCACCGAAGAGCATAGCTCCGTAGATGAACCTGATCATGAAGAACAAACAGAAGAATCCCAAAATGACGATCACCTTTTCGAAACTTTCGATGTTAATTTATTGGAGGATGTTGTACCACCATCAAAATTAATTGAAGTTACTGAAACCGAACTTATTTTCGTCCAAGATACACCAATTGAAACCACCACTTTGGATGAACCTCCCGTACCTATTAAAAAGGAAGAACATTCCGCTCTTGATGTTAACGAAAACAGTACTGCAGAAGACCCCGCGGAAGAAAGTGCCAAAGCAAAAGAAGCATCTAATGATACCCAAGAGATCAAGCAAGCTTTGTCTGTAGACCACGAAGAATCAACTTCGATAGCACTGAAAGACAATTCAGTGCCAAAACCCAAGAAGAAATTAAATGAGGGTGGCAACAACGAAAAGAAAAAGAAAAAATCAAGAAAAGGGACTCAAAAGCCCTTAACGAAACGGATCATCATTACCGATGTTAATGTCGAAGTAGCACAGACAATGTCGAAACAAGATTCAGTAGTACCACCGGAACCCCAACGTCATGTAGAACAAATAAAAGAAGAAACTGTTGAGAATCTAACACTAGTCAACTATCCTAATGCAATTGAAGAAGAGCCAGCGGCTATAGATATTCCGAAGCCGATCAATGTCGTGGAAGATTTACAAGTTAGTCATACAGAAGAAATAAACGTGCAATCCGAAAAGACACAAAATCTGAGCCAAATAATTGTAGCAACCGCAGTGATAACTGATGTTCCAAACGAACACGTTAAAGAAACATTTAAATGTGAAGAAATCAGCACTGAGGAAACTACAAACAAATTGGTCGAACCTGTTCTTGAAAGTCTAAGTTCTTCTCCCAGTTACCAAACTCAAACCAGTGAAAGTGAAACTCTTACTGAGACACCAGAAAAGAAAAGCAAAAAGAAGAAGAAGAAATCACCAAAGCCCACTTTGGTCAAAATACACTCAGAATACAGCTCCAACACAACTTTGAACAATTTGGATGACTCCTACGACTTCCTCTTAGAGAACTCTATTTTAGAAGACGCTGAACAGAAAACGAATTTAGAAATGTCGCAAGAGTTGGACAGAATGATTCAGAAAGGCATGTACAGTAGCCTGGAAGAAAAAATTCGAACACTAAAAATAAGTGCAACCGAAGATGGGTTCTTTAAAACCATAAATTATGGCGTGCTTCAAAATCAAGCAGCTGCTGAAAAATCCAGCGTGATAAAGGCGGCAAATTTCGGAAAAATGTTAAGAAATACCACCCAATTATTGAGAATGCCCAAAAATTCTGAAGAAATCGACCAGGACAGTTTAATCAACATTGATTTTTCTGATATTAAGCTACCAGATTTGGAACCACAACCTTCTACGTCCAAATCGGGCATTTTTTTAGACAACCCTGAAGTTAACGAACTTATTAAAAATGCGACAAATAACGTAATTGATCCAAGCCTTACAAGTCTACCTCAAAAAGCACCTTTGGGCAAAACAAAGAACAATGGCAAACTTAAAAACAAAAGCAAAAAAAATCACCAGCAACCAAAAACTGTTGCCGAAATACCCACTCCAGAAGTCGAAGTAACGGTGGGACTAACTAAGGAGCTGCCAGAACCCCAACAAACGCAAAAAGGTGAGGAACACAATGGTACCATTCATCAAGAATCAAATTTAACTACTTCCAACACATTTAGCTCACCCGAAGTCGAGCCACCACTGAGAAAGAGCCCCCCGAAACAAGACAACTTATACCCGATCACCCAGGCTGTGAAGGACTGGATGACCAGGACGCGTGAAATTACCCCTGATGTGGAAATTCTCAAGAGCCCAAATACCATCTATAAGGAGCTTTATGAGGCAGGCACGGAAACTGAATCGGATAGCACTGGGGATTCAAAAAACGAAGACTTAACAACTGAAAAAGGATTTGACATCAAATCCCAATCAAAAACCGGCTTAGAAACCCCTCGACCTACCAGATCTGTTAGTAGAGGAACATCTCCTATATCTGATCAACCCAAAAACATCAAGGTATCAGGTAAGAGGGTTAATGGACTTTCCCATACGGGAAATGACGATGAAATTACTATTTGGAGCGTCTCGCCCCAAAACAGCGTTGAAGAAGACTTGTTGGACTGTTGGGAAAACGAACTAGTTAATGGTTGTGAAGCAAAGAACCAATCGATACCAACAAAATCAGAGCAAAATAAGTTCAGGCAATCACTAACAAATGGTTTGCACAGCAAACAATATTCCGAAAAGGTGCTCATTCAAAACGGAGGAATTAGGGAAATTAAGGGTTCGGTGCAAACGGCCACCAAGCGCACATGAATGGCCATGTTGAAGAAGGTGAGGAAGCAATCGAGGTCTATGAAAGCAAATATGGAAAGAATGAAGACTTCCTAAAATTGAAGGCCGAGATAGAAGAGCAACAAAACAGCTTGAATTTTCCAAAACATGGAAATCTCCCCTATAGAGCGATTTGTTGCAGCATCATGTAAGATTAAGACTTGATGCCTATTTTTCTATTACTTTTGAGCGTTTGTGTGTTGAAGTACTTAATAGTTTATTTTTACCTATATGACACGCGTTATCACACACCAGCTGTTTTAACATTTTCTTCTTTTAACGCTGTTAAATGTAATGCACTGAATCGGTGTCTTGAAAACTTAATGGTTGTTGTGCTTCTAAGAGAATTTACATTGATGCATCAGACAAGTTACTCATGGCTGTTCACTTTTGACTAACATTGTATTATGCAGTTCTTTTTCTTCTGGAAACCCATCTAACTCTAAACTTTTAGGCTGGTGTTTGGATTCTATTTTCGTGTTGCCTTTTGCTGCAAAGTAGCAATCCCGTTTAGGTATTGCGTCTTTAAGCATTGTGTGGTATCTGGCAACAACGTAATCTACTCTAGATTAACCTAGTTCTAAAATCTACACCATGTTTGGTTACGCTTCTAGGGTCACTACAGTCTCATCCTGATGTATCTACAACCATCCTTAGTCTCTAATATGTTTATACACGTATTAGGTCACCCCTGTTGTCTTGGTTACATGCCCTACTCCAGTCAGCACACTTTAGTTTTGGATCCTTAACGTACCGTTTCTTCACTGGTCCATTCCAAAACACCGGTTCAATTCCTGAGGAACTCGCCTATAGATACACCTATGAGGCGCTCCATCAACTCGTATTTTTGTGGTTTGATAAGAAGTTTCAATCCACATTCATCATCTTGGCCTATTCTTAGTTACATTTACAAAAACCGCCTAGGTGTTTGTTGTATATTAACAAGGTACTTATACTATAACGATTCTACCTACTTATTAACAATTAGGTGACCTGCAGCCTCTTGGTTGACTATGTTGCCCAAATCGGGCTACTTTTGGTTAGAAGCCTGTCGTTCCTGGTTGCAGTTTTATGTTCGCGTTGATTTATTTCTGACTATGAGCCTAAGGTCACCTTATTTGAGGTTACATGTCCTGTTTGGTTTAAAGTGACGCCTTAACTTTGCACTACTTTAAAAAGTAAACAGCCTTACTCAAGTAAGCATCAGCATGTTCGTCAAAAGTGAACACAAACATGAGGTAGACGTCTTACAAATGTACTTATCATAACGTTGATTAAATATTAATATAAGCCTTTGTTATCTCAGAGACTTAATGATCTTATATTTTCGTAATATACTTTAAAGATGTGTCGTTCATCAACCACAATCTTGAGCATTTTCTCAAAGACTTTAATATTTCCTAAATGTTCGCAATCGAGACGTAAACCAAGACGCAATTATCTATATATATCTAATCAAATTTGTTTTCGTAAGGTATGAAGGACTCGGCGAATTTTGAGTCGAGCCCATGGCCTAGAGATGTATGGAAACGACAAAATAGACTGAAATAAGTGTAATAAAAATTAAAAGGGCAACACGCATTTTGAAAATGAAATACGCGCGCGACAAGTTTGACGTAACTTTGCAGACGTTTACGCAACCGATTTCAATTTGTATCAGCCAATCGCGTGTTGCAAAGTCAGCGCCCTCTTGTCGCACCGTCTAGTGTTATTTCTAATTTTTAGCTCATCTACACTGTTAGGTAATAACATAATCCGTTTGTTTTTTTAACGTTAAGCCGTTATTGTTATATAGTCTTTAGGTTAGTTGGATTGAGACGCAGTTTTTACTAAAAGGCGCATCCATGCTACTTTTTAAGAAAATAATTTAAATTTCTATAAGACGAATTTTAGATTGTTTTATTGATTATCGAGTTGTACATTAGCCTTGTAGAAATTTACGATGTAGAAGCCCTCGTTATTGTATGTTTTTTTTTTAATTTAGTCCTTAGTTTTAGCACGAAATGCAGTTGTGTTCCTTTTGCATTAAGTTTAAAGATTTTAACTCTTAATTATGGTAACTTTGCAATTTGAAACCAGTTCAAAATTAGCTGCCAGAGCGAGTCAATTTTGCTTACTCTTACTTTGTGTACGCGACGCTAGGGGCGCGTACGTTGTCGCAATATTTAAGTCGTTGTGTTTTTCTTAGGTTATAATGTTTGGTTGTTAATGCGCTATTTCAACTTAATTTTTCTGTTGTTACAATGTTTGTTAATTTTAAAATTTGTGCCTTTGCGAATTTTTAAAATAAATAAAATCTACTTATTTGTACTCGTTTTGATTGAACTCAATTTCAACGCCTTATATATGGTGTAACTTATCCCTGACCTTCTAGATTAGATAGAATCAGCATAAGGGTCTTAATCCACAAAAACATAGCTTCGCCAAAGCATTGAAAGGAGCAACTAATTTAAATCTAAATCAGAAAAATATTGAATGACTACGACATTTACTGTAAGATTAAAAAAATAGGAGAATCACTGCATAGTCAATGTCAGCTGAGTTTACAACATAAATATAATTAATTATTAAATCTACGAAACAATTGGTAGCAAGGTTGCTTTACTTTATGAAAGTACAACTACTTTTACATCTCACAAATCGAAGCAATTTTACAAATAAATAGTCACTGTTTACCATCTTCTCTAATATTTATTTGGTGGTATGTATAAATTTTACTTTAATTCGACGTCCAGGTATAGGAAGTCAAAAAAGGCTGACTTTCGCTTGGCTGATGCGCCAAGGAGAAACAGTGAGAGAATGAGACAGCTAGGCTGACGTCACCAGCAATCACAACCATAGGCGATGTTTTAGGTAATTGCCTCAAATTACGCAATAAGGATGTTTCCGGAAGAGCGGAAAAATGCAGACGAAACTAGTTTTAAACGCTAGTTGTGATAAACTGCCGTACAGAATATTCGCTGAAACGGTAAATCTTCACGGGAATGTTAAAAAAGGTACCGGGGTCAATTTTATCCATATGAATTGATAAGGAAAATGTTAAAAAAGGTAACGGGGTCAATTTAATCAATTGATAAGGGAAACCTTATGGTATTCACCACTAAATTAATGTATATGTTGTTATGTCCATTTTCAAATGTGCCGCTTTATATGAATTAATTTCTTAATTTGTTTGCCGCTTCCTAAGAATTAATAACGTTATTTTAATTGCAATCTTATTTTGGGTTACCATTTCGCTATTTGTTTTGTTTTTCGAAGTTTAAGTTATGTTGACAGTTCCCTTTTGTAGGCTCAAAACTACCGATTCTTGTTTTTCTCGCCCGTGACCTCAAGCACTTCCGAGAACTGTCCCTTATTCTAAAACTTTTCATCACATGTCGAAATATGGTGCAACCTTTTTTGGGGGAATGAGGGGTCGTGTTGCGTTTTTCAAGCAGTCAATTTTCGATCTCTGATGACTCCGGTTCTCCGAAAACTCCATCAATCGCGGTCCGTAATTGCGTTAACTGCTGCAGAGGCGGCTTTTGGGTTTTTTTTTTTTTTCGAGGGGTATCCGTTATGTGTGTTTCGTCTCGCTGTTTTACCAAGAGGTATAAACAGACCATCGGCTACTGCCGGATTTAAAAGGAAGCACTAGATTCAACCCCGGTAAAGCCAATTCTTGGCGAATTGACCGATCGCCGTTGGGCGGATTAATTTCGAAGCCCAGGTCCCGTCCCTCTGCGGCTATTTTTTTATACCATTGTTCGAAGAGTCCCGTCTTTCGTTCAACGTTAACAGCTTGTTGAAATTAACGTATTTTCCTGCATCTGGAAATCGCCATTACATTGTGCCTACCTCGTTTTAAGCCATCCACCGGAATTCAAGGTAAAACACCCAGTTTTGTGTTGTGATAAAGAAACCTTTTTTTACTCGTGTTAACTTGCAGACTTCAAATTTAACTTCATGTAAATCCAACAAAAAAACTACCTTCAGTCGCCATATGTGGTGTTAGTGGTTTATTATAAAACTACCAGATTATATTCGGTGTTATTTTTGTGAACTTCAGCGTCGCTGGCGTTACGTAGCTGTATGCAAAACGTAAATCCCGTTGCACCAGTGGCGGCGAGTCTTTTTTCTGAACGTTCAAAAATTAAAATTATGTAATCCAGACTTATAGCGTTATCACTTATCATTTTACAGTGCCACCAAGCAAGCAAGTCTCTTGGGTAGGCGTGGTGTGGTGTCGCTGTATTTTAGAGGTACACAGAGGTACACTCAGCGTCAACAGTACTTTGGCGGTAAATTAAAACGTGTAACATTGTGTATTTGCAAATTTGTTAATTTTTCTTATGTACCTACGTTCTTATATAATTTTTTTAAAACTGTTAAAAGAAAATTTAGTAGACAAATTAGAAGAAATGGATTCTATAAATAAATACATAAATAGCAAATACCTAATAGGCAACAAATATATTTTGAGGTTATGCGACAGTTTCATTTTAAAAATACTTTAAATTATCTATAAAATATATGCCTACCTTATTTCGAATAAGACGAACAAAAATAGTCTTAAAAAGACTGATATCTTTCATAAAGATGAACGAAAGCAGAGAAATTTAAGAAACACAAACACGCGATAACCTGTCAATTTGCTAGGTACTTTCACTTTTGTCAGGGAAGGTACAACGCCGGCAGAACTTGTAGGTATTGGCTGAAACTTTTACCGCCACGAATTTTTAAAATTAGTTGGCATATTTTCCGATGGACTTGTTTGGTTGGTGGCGCTGTATTGTATTGCTATATTTTAACCGTTTAATTATATGTGTGTTAAAAGTTTACTGCCTCTTATTGTGTCTTTTGTACTTGTTTATGTAAGAATTTTGCAAGCTTTAAATATATAGGAGGAGGCACAATAACGGCAAGTTCCATTCCCGTAAGCTGTTGGCTTCTCGGCCTTCCACGAGGACCTACAAACAGCTGGATTTTGAAGGTGGCGCCCACTTATTTTGACTCGCCCTGTACACAACTAAAGATTTTGTCCCATACGCGATTTTCACGAACCCCCCCTACTCCTCTGAGTTAAGCTATAGGCCGTTTTCCATCCATCTGGTTACGGATCGTCGGAAAAGCTCGATTGGCCCGTAACAATGTTAGACTCGGATACCAAATTCCCCTAATTTCCGAAGTAAATGCTCAGTTCGGGAACTGTATAAATAAGATCACGCAATTGCCAAAATCGACATGGGGAAGAAGGTTGTGGGGGAGTCCAAGGATGCGTCCTGCGCAAATGCCGTCGGAGTGGGGGGGAGGGTTCGGGAGCTAGGAGGAAAAACGTTTTCGATTAATAAAAATCTGACTGGAAAAAAGTGAAGCAGTAGATTTTGGGCTACTGCGAGTGTGACACGTTGAAAATCCTTACTATGGTTGGAACTTCCTCAGATACATACAATGGACCAAAGTGCAACAAAACAATTATTAGCATTTTAGTGAATTGATGTAAAAAACTTTGAAGCTCCATATTCTGGAACGGTGTCGAATAACAAAAAAATTACTAGGGGACTTAGGAGATAAATAACCTCAACTATGCGTGGTTAAAGTTTACGACGCATTTTTGGAATCCCTCTGTATACACACGTTTTGTGCATATAAATCCGTAGGTACCTTATTGATCACTATTCAATTCCAAAATTTTTTTACCTCTGCCGAATAAAAGCACAATCATGTATGTGATAAAACAGCATGCCGGGCATCAGCGTCCTTCAGTCACCGTTCAATAAAATCACCAGTTAATTTCGGTATTCAGTATTGTTGGTGCTCTTGTAGCTGTTTGTTTGCTGTTATCACTTCCAGGTAAAAATAATTTAGCTTGAACAATATTTCAATTACCATTAGCTAATACTGTTATGTGTCTCTTTAATCTCCAATGTGTGTATAAAAAACTATTAAATTAAATTCACTTCAATTTTTGAATTGAATCAATTAATTTCATTCATTTTGCTATAATACTAAATTAAGAAACTACTCCTGTAAACTCTGAAGGGTGACTTTATTATCATTATTCGAAAACCTTCACATACACTTTAAGTTATTTAATAACCCCTTGAGTATTAAAAATGGCAAGTCCATATTTTTAATATTATAAATTCAATATTTTTTAGAATTTCTAAAATAATTTCGCGAAATAAGGAAGAATAGTTAAAGTTGTATTTAAAAAATAAGTGTGTCTGGCAGGGAACCGCAATGCGCACCTTTTGTATATCTGAGTATATCTGAGCCGCCTAATTTTCGAACGTTCCTGCTGCTTCTGGTGATTGTCGGGTCAACAGCGCCATACATAGATCAATCATTTGTATACAGTCCCGCGCCGCTGCCGCCAAAAGAATACTTACTGTAAAATTTTTTTGGCGAACGGCGCTGCGTTATCCTTTGACACTGTTAGTAAACAACTGCAGCTGGTAATTATTGATATTTTTCGAAGGTGGCTTGGCTCTTTGACATTTTACTATGTTCTGATTATTAGGAGCGTACCTTACTCGTAGATTGCGACTATTCTTGAATCTGCGACTTCGGTAAAGTCTTGTGTCTGACGGGAAGGCCCGCGGACCGCAGGCTATTACTTGGAGGGTCGCATATGGCCTGCAGGTCGCTGGTATGCCACCCCTGATAAAAAGTTTATCAATTCCACTAAAAAGTATAGAAGAAAAAGTGGGAGTAATTTATTGGTAAACAATTTTATTTCCTAACTTTACATGATTCAAACACTGCTCTGATTATTGTAAAAACCGAGTCATACCTAGAACCCTACAAATTCTATCTTGATAGGCTTGGTATAAAATAAACCACTTACTTGGGAATTTAGAATTATATTCAAGGGCGTAAACCTATAAAAATCACCCAACAATGTGTCACATCATGAAATATGCAATTAATAGATAGATCTGTATTTAAAAAAATTGGAAACCGAATTTATCATAATTTCAGATCATAATCGTCCATGTGTTGTCATATATTATGACGAACAGGATACCTATTTATATAGACTATCCATCAGTGTTTAATAATTACATGGGATCATTTGCCATTCACTTTCATATTTGTCGTCCTGGCTTGGTTTGGTTTTAACATTGACAAAATACAAGGTTGAACCGAAGAGAATTGTTTCTGTTTTTAATTGTTGTTAAATTGTTCTTCATCTTAAATAGAATATTTTGTATATTATTAAATTTTTGGACTTCTTATTTTTTTATCTTTACAACAATATAGGGTTTTTAGGTATCTATCGCTAATGGTGTGGGAAATAATTAATGTTCTCTTAATTTTTGAAAAAATAAAGGTCTATGTTTAACAGTTAGTATCTAAAAAACAGCATACAATTTTTCAAGATTATCTTGCAGTTATTACTAACCCATTTTTAGATAAGTTTAGAGTATAAGTATTTTATACAGGATGTTTCTAATTAACAACCACGTTCAATAAAATTCAACTCCTAATATTTCATTTTTTTAAATGAATCACGGTGTATATTTTTACATTTTCGAGCTTGCAATTCAATGACGTTTAAACTTACGTGCAGTGTTCTATGACTTGCATCTTTCGTTTTGAAAATATTTAGAAATTTATTGGCTAACAGAAACAAAATCAGAAAAGTTGGTAATAAGATGCAAGTTTATTTTCTTTTAAAAAGTATATTAATGAGTATAGGATTTTATAAAAGTTGAATTATTTACTGACATTTCAGACTGCAAATATTTACATGTTTTACCGCGCTTGTTAGAACAAAAACGAAATTAAACAAAAAATCAACAAAACTAGCATTTTTGTTGTATTATTGACTTTTTGGTTTAAAATTCAAATTGGTGTAATATGAATTTTTCAAGAGATGAAATTGTTGATATGATATTTATATTGGGGAAGTGCCAAAGAAATGGTTCATTCGCTTCCGGAGTTTACGACATCCCAGTGTGTTGGCTTTCAAAGGATTACGACAAAGATTTCTAAATACAGGCAGTGTTGAAATACGATAGTACTCCAAGAAGGAAACGTACAACTAATGAAGACAACGAACTTGCAAATTTGATTTGGCCGTGGAACCACTACGTGTGGATTTTCGTACAGCCACTAGTGCTCCTTATATCGATTAGATAACCCACAGTTGAAAAAGTAGGATTCTTCAGTGTTATTTTATTAACAAACCATCTGCAAAATGCAGCTTTATGAATATGATCATTTGATCTTAATGTCTCATCAATGTGAAATGTATAGGGGCGAAACTTGTGCTTTTTCAAACTCTTCAATGCCTTAGACATAGATACGTTAACTTGTACTTCTATTTCCTTAGTCGAAATGTTCGGATTAGCCGCCACACAAGCTAATGTTAATATGTAATCTTCACCTACCACATTTGGGTTTCGATTGAGGTTGCTTAAACATCCACAACGCTGCATATTTAAATCTAATTAAAATTTAAATTAAAAATTTGAATGTTCGGTGTCTTCTTTCCGGAAAGTTGTTGAACTACAGAAAGATGGGAGGTTTTGTAATACTTGATGTATGTATAAAACACATAGTATTGTTTGTTGGAAAATTCGCCATTATAAATAATTTATAAATTAATTATCTCAACTTCGCCACTTAAAAGTATAAAACAAAAGAATACTATTTGAAAACTTAAGAATCTAATTTAATATAGCAGATCACTGTATCAAAATTCAAAATGTTTTGTTTTTATTTCATTTGTTTCCAAAGTAAAGTTAACGTGCATTTATTTTTGTATCGTTGCCGAGTCGTAAGTAAAACACTACTGGGTTTTAACATACTTTATTGTTGTACTCGTCAGTCAGTGACATCGCACTCCAGCAGTCATGCCGCTCTGGTAGTGTCTCCAGTACCTTACACAACATCCCCCTTATCATACAAAATGAACTGAACAGAACCTAACTAGTAAACTATTAAATAACACAATCACTTAACTACTAAATTCTTAAGTAATATAATCAAAATGCCACAGGCTTTTATTTCCTGGTGCATTAACCGATGTTTATTCACGCATTTCACTTTGTTCTACACAATTCTCTCTTATCGGTTTACCATCCTGAGTTTCAGCTTCACAGTGAATATAGTATGGAGCACTAATTAAATGCCAACGATTACGTCTGAAAATACCCCGATTAGTTTGAACTAAATATGATCTAGGTTCCTCACTAGGACCAAGAACTGTTCCATACACTCTCAAATCTGCAACCCAAACTGGATCGCCTGGTATAAATTCTCTTAGATACTTAGCGCTATGCCGTTTATCATAATTTATTCTTTGTTTTTCCTTTCTTCTCTCGTCCTTTTCGATCGAAAGTTGAGAATTTACAATTTCAGATAATTTACTTGGTACAACAGGCAAGTGTGTTCTCAATTTCCTTGACATCAGCAATTCCGCTGGACTAAACCCGTTTTCCAAAGGTGTTGTACGATATGGTAATAAAACAAGATCAATGTCTGCATTTTTTTTTGTAAATTTTTTGCAATTTTTACAGCTGCTTCAATACATCCATTCGATTGAGAGAAATAAGGACTATTGGTTATAAATTGAAAGGTAAATTCCCTAGAAATTTTTTCAAATTCACTTCGAAACTGTCCCCCATTATCAGATCTTACTACTTCTGGAATACCATAACGTGAAAAGAGTTCTTTCAGTTTGGAAATAACTTGTGCAGTTAATTTTGATAACTGAAATATTTCTATAAATCTAGAATAATAGTCGGTAACTATGAGATACTAACTGTGGTCATTTTTAAATCAATCTGCCGCTATCTTTTGCCACGCTCTAACAAGTAAATTTTCTTTTTTGAACGTCTATCTAATATTCATCCTTTCCTCAACACAATTTGAAAAATTTTTAACAAGACTGTCTATTTGACTGTTTGACTTGATAATCCTACCCACCAGACTGACATCTTTGCATGTTCCCTGCATTTAACAATTTCCTGGTGTCCCGCATTAATATAATTTAAACATTGAAGTTGTAATGAAGGTGGAATTATGATTCTAGACCTTTTCAATAAAAGATTCTTACTATAACATATATCATGTCTGAATTGATAATACGGAAACAGTTCTACATGTAGATTTCATTTTTCTCGCCATTGAGCTTGAGAATGTTCTTTTAATTTTTTACACACTAGATCTGAATTCTGTTCCTCAATTATTTTAACAAGAAATTTATCTTTGATCGGTAGCCGTTTTACCAATGGGCCTTTACTTCCTCCGTAAGCTCTTCCATATTCCTTTTATCTTCTAAAGGACTGCGTGAAAGTGCATCTGCTATAACTAATTCTTTGCATGGAGTATATATGATTCTATACACATACCTCATTAACCTAATTCTAAATCTTTGCAACCTAGGATTTAGATCATCCAAATGCTTAGTTTGAAGTATTTATAAATTGTAATAATTTTTTTATCTGATATAAGTTGTGGTACATCGTTGAAAAGAGCAGAACTGCTAGCTATTTAACCATGTAAAAATCCAATATGGCGTCCATTTAATACTATAAGTTGCTATATCTCAAAAACCACCATCTTGAATTTTATTTTTATATCATTTATAAGGCTGCTTAATCAAATCATATAATTTTTACATAAAACATTTTTTCATATCTTTTATAATCACGAAAATACTTGACTGTAAAGAAAATAGTGATTTTCAGTTTTTTATAAATTATTTCAAAATAGTTCGGATTTTTTAAATTTTCCACGGAATTTGAATCAGCACGGGAAACTGCACAACTTTATCCCTACTCAATCTGGGACACACTGTATAAAAAATGTACAACAATCGATCGCTACTACTCACGAGCGCGTGTAGTATCAAGTTTGAGTGCGCATGTGCGCAGTGCACGATTGTGTACTACTGTGTATACTGCAATGTGTACTATACGTTAGCGATCATCGATCGACACTACATTTTATCCGATCAGATTAGGTGAAGGTAGTCATAAAAGATTTTAAATTGACAATATTTAATTATCGGTTAATACCATACATTTCTGGTGACATTATGTATATGTTGAAAAATAATTATAACTGAAAGACTTTGTTTTTTAGTCACCCTGTCCCGATTTTTAGTTGTACGTTCTGGTCACCTTAGCTTAGACACTATTCATACGTTTAAAACTGCCTAAAGTAATATATTTTTATTTCTATTACTTACCCCCAAACCACAATACTAGTACATTCAATGGCTTTAATATTCTACGGTATATTGCACAAACTGCAGACTGCAACTGACTGGCCAGTTTAAAATATGATTTAATCAGAGATTTCGTAATACATATTTTATTTTCTATACGAGTATCCACCTAAGATATTAATTGTGCTACTATAGCATCCATTAGATATACCGCTAAAATATATCATCTCTATTCTAGAGAATCAGAGGACGTAGAAAACTGCAAGACATATAAAGGTTTTTTGTTTTGTGCTTTGTAATAAACATGTCACCGAAGATAGCGGGGTTACTGATAATACTTTCTGGAGTTCTGATGGTAAACAATCAGTGAAATAAATAACGATGTTGGTCATTCGTACAAAATATAATTAGTTTCAGCAAAGTGATTATAAAATGGAATATGAACATATGGATTTATATCGGTTTAATGAGGAGTACTGCGAAAACGTGACCGTAAAAACTTATAAATATAATCGAACTAGAGCAGTTACTAATGGAACATTTACTTTCAAGAAGAATTTAGGCAATGATGTACAGGTAATTAGCTAAATATTGAAATTGCTCTTTTGAATTTACATGAAAGCTGTATACAGGTACTTGTGCAAGGTTACAAGTTTATGAGTAATGAGTATCGATTCTTTCCAATCCATTTCCAGTTTGATTTTTGCAACTGTCTGGTTAAGAACGAGTTCGGTCTGGGCGGATTTTTAACTTGTGGAAACTTCTCTAAGTGTCCAATAAAAAAGGTAATAACGCTCGTGCAATGTAAAAATGAGTACAAATATAATTTAAAGAAATACCTGGGCATCTAATGCAATTATTCAAATTTTTTTCCTGCGTCACATCGTATTGTATCTTACCAAGTAATGAGTGCAATATTGGATTTTGATTAATTCGAAACTATAATGAGCAATACATTCTTTTAAGATGTAAGATATCATTCCAGTCAACAACTACATGAAGTTTTGTTGGTAGGGAACGTACCATATTTGTCACTGGGCTCCGGAAGAATCAAGGTTTCCACCCTATATTCCCGACGGAAAATATATGGTTGATTTAGGAATACTTCACAAAGATGTCGAAGTAATGGTACTACGATTCTATGCTCGTATTTATCGTCCATTTGTATTTAATTGGTAAATAAACTGTTATAAAAAATCTAATAATACAGACTGTGAATAGAGGCAGTATGTCTTAGCTGAGTTCCCAGCCAAACAAATAATAATACCAAACTTTTTACATAGATAGTGAATTATAGATATATCCGGTGGGAAGGATCATATAATAAACTAGTAAATGTAAATTTATTTTTATAATATTTATTATGTTAAGCATTTCTGAGAATTTTTCCTCAAAGTTATTTGAAATTATTATAAAAAGCACTTTTTGTTGCATTTGAGTTTTCACTATTAGTAGAAATACAATTCTATATGAGACATAGAAGCTTTTCATAGTCTATTTTAATTGATAATTTGATCACATATTGCACGTTTTATTGTTATATTTAGCTTGGGTGTTGGGTATCTGTTGGATATAGAACAAAATTTGCATTTGATTATTATTGAACTTGCAGTTTTCATAGAAAAAATAAACCATCCTGACAACTTTCAAACTGAATCTTGATCAGTGAACCTATACACAAAATCAATTTGTAATACCAAAAAAGTATGATAACATTGTATTTTTGACTTTTTGTGAATCAAAATTAATAGAACTTGGCATTTTAGTCTAGGTTTAACTAGAAAATTGTATCTATCCTACGAAACTGTATTATTGCCTTATGAAAAATAAAGATATTGATTTATCTATAAGTGTACAACTTCTACAAATAGTATTAAGTACAACCGTAATTATTAGGGAATTTAATTAAATATTCTTGCACAAAGTAATTGCAGTAAAAAATAAGTGGACGCGACTGCCTCCCTGGACTTTCCCATACTGGAAACTGTTCATATCATCTTTATTCAACAGTAGAGTTATTTTCCTCAAAACGGTTGTTCAAGTGCTATCCTAAAACCTTGCCTCGTAACGAACAGACTTACAAGGTTTGTAAGAATTCCCGCCAAATATCTGCGGTGCCCCTTAATTTCCTTTAATATGCAACCAGGCATACTTCATTCTCTACTATATACGTCGCGCGGTCTAACTAGTACCGATCGCTGTTGCTACCGAGGTAAAATTTTCTAAGTCCCTGGAAATTATATTTTGTAGGGCATAAAAAATCCATTTTTTTATTTTCGCGGAAAAAGATTCTTTGACGCAAAAAAATAACAACCGTTAGAATAAAAAAAATATTTTTCTAAAAAAGAGGGGGGAGGGGGCCGGTGCGTTTACATATATCCACGAGTGTAATATTTCTTTGCATATTCATATGCTCCATTACGTACTGAGCGATTCAGTGAAAACCCCAGCTTCCTATCTTTTTTCGTTTATTAATTAAAGGAGTTTGAAGTTTCAAACTTCCAAGCATCGTAGAGGGCGCCACAGGAAAATTACGGAGTTCTTCAAAAAATATATCGATAGCCCCTTGCGAGGTCTATCGACATATGAAATTTAAAAAAATTCCTTGGAGCAGTTTTTGAGAAATAATTTTTTGAAAATTTCCAAAATTTTTGAAAAATTCGTAATCTTAGGCCCCTACA
>JABXWE010021531.1:0-20988 GCA_014611495.1 Limonius californicus | reverse complement strand
GCATTACTGTAAGTGAAGTTGGTTATTTGTTTGGTAAAGCATATCTCCGAGCCTCAACACCTCTAAACGCCATTAACGGTTTTAAAAAAACTGGATTGTGTCCATTAAACCGCACAATATTTAAGGAAGACATGTTTGCTGCAGCTTTGCCAACTAATTATGACCGACCTCAAAACAATGACACTACTAACAATGATGCCGTTGTTGAAGTGTTACCTGAAAATGAAGACGTAATTGAAAATATTAACCATGGCTTTGTAAGAGAATCTACACCAGAAAAACAAATAATTAGACAACTCGAACAACCATCAACTAGCGGCGTTTCTCATTTAATAACTCCTGAAGCAATTGCTCCCTTTCCAAAAGCTGCTAAGGGGGGATCATCAAAGAAGAAAACCACCAAAAGGGGCAAAGCTGCAATACTCACGAGTACCCCTTACAAAGAAGAGTTAGAAAACTCCTTGGCTGAGAAAACAAGAAAAATTAATGCTGACAAACTAAAATCGAGTAGAATAAAAAAGTCCGTAAATAAGAAGGCTACTAATAAAAAGACTACTAAGAACAGCTCTTCAAAAGGTAAGAAAATGGCATCTAAGTCTAGGGTGTCTAAGGAGCCAAAGTTTGAATCTAGCAGCAGTGAATCAGATGTCGATGTGGAATGTCTATTTTGCGGAAGCAATTATTATAAGGACCACTGCGGCGAAGGATGGATAATGTGCGCTCAGTGCGGCAATTGGGCTCATGATCAATGTGCGGGTGTAGAAAGTGATGACGAGGACGACTTCATATGTGATATCGGTTTGCAAAAATAAATATGTTCATCAATGTATTTTCTAAATAAATGTTATCTTGAAATATGTTCCTATGTTAAATTCCTATCCCATTTTACCTCTTACATTTTCCCATTTTACCTACACAGTGTAGGTAAAATGGGAAATTGCAGACATTTTGTAATTACCACAAAAAAACGTTTATTTTTCATTTTTGGATTTTTTTTGATGAATATTTGATTAAATCATTAACCATACTATAGTACATTTACGTCGCAAACTTTTAGGTCAAATACTTTCATCTATATATAGTGTTAAACGTTAAGTATCCCATTTTAGGCCCACTTCCCCTACTTGTTTTAAAGTTCATGCCAAGGGCGTATTCAGTTCAAAATGGAAGGGGAGCCAGCTTTCTGAATCCATCTCTTTCCATGCGGAGGGGACGGGGTGGGGCATGCAATAAAGCACAATTACAAAAGAAAACCCCTCGACAACTTGTTGTAACTGCTTTTTGTTGCGATACAATCATACACAATGTGTATGATCTAAGACTATTCTTGACAGTACATCAAGGACAAACGTTCCCTCTATCGACTCGCAAACGATTTAGGGCGATACCTTTTAACGGCTGTGATCAACGCCGACCACGCTCTTAATTGACATACTGTATGTGCTTATTCCTATATTATGTAGGTTTGCGTCTATTTTAAAGCTTTTAATGAATTTTTGACTTTCATATCTGCTGGTAAATAGGTAAATTAATAATCACTAAATCAGCCAGGTTATTCATATTTTGCATTGACATTTATTTAAGTAGATATCTACAAAAATCAATATACAAACTGCTATTATTATTAGTAGTAGTAAATAAAACACCTACTTATAACACTCTTGCGATAAAAAATCATTTTATTGTTTCGATTTTTTCTCCCAGTCCGTCCATCCTCCGGTATAATTAGTAACACTAAAAAGTATAATTAAAAGGTAATTTAATTATTATATATATTGAGTTTCCTAAAACCTTGATTTTTATTCCAGAAACTGTTTAATATTGTTTTCTACATATACTGCTTTTCAAAAAAATCCGAACACATAGTATTTATGTATCAATTTTATTCAAATTTTCAGAAAAAACATGAAATACTACTCTAAGAAAACGACGGAAATTTTAAATTAGAAAAGTTAAAAACAAAAAAGTAATTCTTAATAATGTGTTGGACCACCACGATTTCTAAGACACTCGTTAACCCTTGTGGTCATACTAGAAATTAAATTATCGATGTCTGCTTGGGGTATCTCCTCCCAAAAATGTTGAATATGCTGACGAAGGTCTGCCAAATTATTGGGCGGCCTAGGTAAATTGCTGATTCTTGACCCTGTCATATCCCAAACGTGTTCTATCGGCGATAAATCCGGAGAACGTGATGGCCACGGGAGTAATTGAACATTGGCTTGTTGCAAATGTTGCGCAGTAACCTGAGCAACATGTGGGGTTGCATTATCCTGCTGGAATATAGGGTTTTCCAGTAAGTGTAAATATGGTATTAACACTGGTTCCAGTATGTCATCGATGTATCGCCGAGCATTAAGACTTCGAGGGATGAATATTAAGGGGGATCTGCTACCATGTGCAATAGCACCCCAAACCATAATGCCTCGTGTAAGAGCTGTATGACGTTCAAAAGCCAAGTTTAAATTTCGGCGTTCACCTCGACGTCTTCTTACCCTTTTACGACCATCATGGGCCCACAAACAGAATCTAGATTCGTCACTGAAGACTATGTGATTCCATTCCCGAACCCAGTGGCTACGTTCCATGCACCATTCTAATCTTCTGGCTTTATGCCTTGGGGTAAGAGGTAAACATAAAACTGGTCGGTAGCTTCTTATGCCGAAAGAGCGTATTCTGCGGTAAACTGTGCTCATATGGACTCTTTGGTATGTTACTTGGGCCCAGTCATTTCCAATGGCTCTGGTTGTTGAAAATCGATCTCTTAGGGCCATTAAACGAAGAACACGATCTTCACGAGCTGTCGTTTGTCGCTGCCTTCCAGAACCGACACGCCGTTGATGAGTGTATTCTATAGACCATCGGTGCCAAGTTGCGGACACTGTTGAGACGCTTCGACCCACACGATTGGCAATTTCTCGAAATGAAACACCTTCTTCCTTAAGCCCTACTATGCGACCTCGCTGAAAGTCGTCTAATTGACGATAATTACGACGACGACGAACTGGTGGCATAATGAAAGAAAATCTTGAACTACCTGTCACGGTGACAGTTTTAAAATTCGCAGATAAAGCAACAAAATTGAAAAACAAATGGCGCTATTCAAAGAACAAAAATAAGAAAAAACTCAAGTTACCATTGGAATTTTTCAACCAAATTTTCATCATTTTCTCATCATGTAACACGTCACTAAATACGCATATTCAAAATGTTTTGAAATTATGTTTTCCCTGTGTTCGGATTTTTTTGGAAAGCAGTATATATTCACCCAGCACGATTATTCAATGGGGGTGAATGTTTTTGTTACTTAATCTTGATTAATGTATCTTATGAGTATACAAATATTTAAATCCGTAGTGCATTGTGATTAGACTCCAAGTAGCCCAGAAGTAAGACGGCTAGGCTCGCAATGCGAAGTCCTCGGTTCGAACCTTGGGATAGGCAGAAATTTTTCTGTAATTTCTAAGCTCGGTAACCATTCAACGTTGTGTTATAATTAACGGCGCTTCTCCTAACCACTGGCTGACCAGGAGAAGTAACAAGACCATACACAACATCATTCATACTATTAACTCAAATAGTGAAAATGTAGAGAGCAAGTGTAGCTGAGTGGAGCGGAAGGAGCATGATGCAAGTCCAAAGGGGACCCATAGCCTTCAATTAATCCCGCATGTATGGTAAAAGAGGAACTGATAAAGAAAGAAAGTACATTGTGATACATATACGGAAACTAATGGCAATAAATCACGTAAACATCTCTAAATTATTCTAAACTCCCAAAAACGGGCGAAATGCCAGTAATTGTTTGCAAATATAACGATATGCAACAAGAAATGTTTTGAATCCTTTTAATCTTTTAGGCCCGTATGACACGGCACAGAATTTTGTTCAACCTGTTTTAAAAAATTTTGTGTCGTGTCATAAAGCAAAAATGTGTTCAAAATTTTGTACAAAATTCTATAGCTCGTGCTCTAAAGTCTACAGAATTTTGTTCAAAAACAACGTCAAACCGATGCGCAAATGAGGACTTTCTAGTATTCATCAATGATCATAGAGGGCAAAGACGTAAATGTTGTACCACCTAAAATCTCTTAACGCTAGCCATTCTACACAAACTTAATATAACTTATAAACAAAAAATCATCCCGAAAACGAAAAAAAAATTTTGCAGAAAACTTTGAACAAATCTTTGTACAAAATTCTGTGACGTGTCATACAAGGCCTTACGGTATAATATGAAAAAAAAGGACTAAAGCAGAATTTGCAGAATTTTGTACAAAATTATGTTCAAAATTTTGTACAAATCTTTGTGCAAAATTCTGTGCCGTGTCATACAGGCCTACGGTATAATATGAAAAAAGGACTAAAGCAGAATTTGCAGAATTTTGTACACAATTATGTTCAAAATTTTGCACAAAACTTCGAACTAAATTTTGTACAAAATTCTGTGCCGTGTCATACAGGCCTTACGGTATAATATGAAAAAAGGACTAAAGCAAGTGGTTCTGAAATAGTGTCACCTACTACATAAATTTAAAAAATAAAACGTGGTAGTATATTATTTTCTCTAAAGTACCAAGGATTTAAATTTTTTATACACTTATGATACGCCCTCCATGAACATACTGTAAATTTAATCGTTATCGCTGCACGACCCGCCTCTCATTTGCAATTCAAAGTTTTTATTCCACATAAATACGTATAAAGTTCAGGGGCAAGTGCAGCGTACCTTCAGTAAACATTCAGTTTAATCTCGCTGAGAGGGGCCGAAGTGCATGTGCATTTAGAACTTTTCTGGTTTTAAGTGGGTTCTAAATATTCCCACGGAAAGTTTTATTTTTAGTTTCTTGGTGGCATCACAGTTGCCAAAAGATTTATGATCTCCTTGCATGTTGTAAACTCTTGCTGTACGAAGCCATTCTGGGCTAATTATCATTAATTTAGAACTCTCCCAAATTATTTCTTTAAGCGTTCATGGCTTTCCCAGAACAAATAATTTAATTTGTTTATGCGTTCTATTCAAAATACTCGGAATATTTCGCTTTTCACTAACGAGAATGACAAATATCTACAAACGGATGCATTAATTTGGTTACACGCATTTCTCTTCTTGACTAACTGATTTTTATTTCTCATTAATTATTTAGAAAGTTAATGTTGTAAATAATTAATTTAACATGGTGTAGTAAAAATTTCGATTCGTTCCCACGCAAAAAAATTGTGGGCATTCTCCTGAACAACCAATTCCAACTCTCATTCATTTTCATTGATAAAAGGGAAATATGTGGTTCTGCATAACAAGATCTCCTAACAAAACAGTATGCGTATTTGTCTAACGTATTTTGTGTGGAAGTTGATCAATGGAGACGAAAACCCGCCTTTCCAATATTGCCAAGTGGATCAGTCTTCAGTCAGATCTTCAAAGTCTAACAACAAACATACAAGAAACCTACTTTTATCTCGTTTCCTCTTCCAAGGTTCAAAGATACCTACTAGGGATCTAGTTTTCTACAATTACAGTAATATCAATTCTAACCTCAAATTTACGCGTGTACAAAAGTGTTGGGTCTTTTTTACTACCGTGGTACTCCGTGAAGACTAAACCTCGGCAACTATATCTATTTTAAATATTTTACTTGGCAGAAGTGTTTTCTTTGACGGGAAATTCAGACCAATGCATGTTTTATATGTATATACTATTGGTTAGTATTTATCGCAAACCGAAAATAAGAAGTTGGAACGCTTTCCTGTAACATTTCAGTTTTATATTGGTTTTTAAAAATAGATCTACCAGTTGGTAGTAGAACATTTCAATCACAAATTTTCAATGATATTATTAGAATAAAAGGAATAATTTTGCGTTAAGTTGAAGTAGTTAAATGTTAGTTAACTTTTTTTTGCACAAGGGTTGGTACTCATGTTCCAAGCACCGTAATCTAAAAAAAAGCTATTGTATTCCTAGTTTACTTTAGTAGTGATAGTCTTGTTTCCTTGAAGATGTTGTGGATGGATTTGTTATCGATAAGCTTTCCCTATTTTAATTATCACGTTTTGGTTGCTACCACATGTTTAGACTACCGAGTGAAAGACTTGATGATGAACGAGGAAAACCGAATGTAAAATGTTCCTGGTCGTGCAGTTTACTATTTATGCTTATTTTAGTTAATGTAAGTCTACCATAATTACATTTTACAGGGGTTGGGTCAAGCGTGGAGCCTCCCAAACGATAAATTTGTTTTATAAATACAGTTTAGATTTGCATTGTTTACTACATTAAATTGCGATCGTTCGTCCCAGATACAACGAACAATACCTAAAATATTTTTAGCACTTCTAATTTATTGAGTAAATGTTTACCTCCAAGTAAACTTTTATATTATAATTCAAACAAAAGACAAGTTTCTTCAATTTTCTTAGGTGATATCTCAATTTGTGCAGTATTTATCTGTTTAATACCGAGCCGCAGCGTGTTTTACCACAACGCTTTTCAATAAAATAGTAGTGCTTATTTCTATGTTTTTAAAAGTAATCTCTAGGATTTAAGATTTAGATTACAAAACGATCGACGACATACAATAAAAGGAGCTAAATGGCTATAATCTATATGCATGCAGGTATTTATGTACAATTATGTACTTGCTTGTTTTTATAAAAGGTAATAGTTACTTCAGAATGTTTTTAAAAATTTCTAAGTGTAAAAATGTGTAATTTTGCTGTAGTATTTAATCCAGTAATAGATTAGCTCAAGTAGAATTCCATAGTACTATTCATTTTTCAAAAATCATTAAGGTTATTTTTTGAATTAAAAAATAAAATTAAATTTTGTTTGAGAACTGCTGATGATACATAGAAAATGCATTTAAGCTGTAGAAGGTTATAACCTAATTGTAAAGTAAATCCAAAGTGGCAAACACGTAAAAACTTGTCTGGCTTGTGATAACAACAGACTGAATAGAAATTACTGACCTACCTAATAATATTGGTTTGTGGCAGGCGATAAGAAATTTCTTTGCACTTCTATCTTACTCTCCTTTGCATAACGTGTATTTGAACTAAAATTTTTGTTATTATCCTGCGGTACTCAAAGAATTTTGGTGAAACTTTCAATTGTTATTTTCTCATACCTTAAAGGTCCCATTGCCAAAGAAATGTTTTTTTACCATCGGATTTAATATTTGTACCTATTTCTGATACACCCAAATACTTCTACTCCAGAGAAGATTTATTAGGCAGCAAATCTCGCTGGTTTGTCATTGCCTTGCGAAATGTATACGTATATGAATGTTTTTTTCCTATATTACATTTAATGTATATCTTCTTCTTCTTCCGGTGTACTAGCTTGCATCATCATACATAACAAGCAAATATTTCAACTTTCCAAGGTCTCGTTATAAGTGAGTTGGACTGTATGTTAAATGAAAAACCTACTCAAAATTTAAAAAAGATAGAAACTGGTAAATTCTAAACAACCATTGATAATGCGACAAAATACGTCGCAATTTTAAGGCGTCCGCCTCGCTTAAAATCGATAGAAGGCGGCGGCGGCGGTGGTTGGGATGACGTCATGCAAATTTTCATTGCCAAGGGGAGATTTAAAGCCCATGTGTTGTAGGACACGCAAACTCTATAAAAAGCTGGCTACTGTTGAAACGAATATTGTATATTTTCCTAGACTAATTTGAGACATCTGCGGAGGATTAATTGGAAGCCTCCATATGGCCGCGGCGTTTCTGTTGCGGAAACAAATATTTACGTAATATACACCAATATTTAAGGCGATTAAGACGATTATCAGTGACTACATTCATTTTAATAAACGAGAAACAACGTGGGGGATCCGGAAGAACAACAACAAACCAATCGTCCTCAACTGGTCGGACCCATTCATTGGGTGTCGTTAACTATAACTGGTTCATTCTCTTATAAAAAGCGATAGTAATAAAAATATTATTCTCCTATTTTACGATATTGAAACTCATTGAATTATATAGTGCGATTTACAAATTAAATTTATTAAAATATTAATAGCTGTGATAGATACACAGCTTAACTCGTTTAATATGAGATCAGATCCAACGACATTCCGGATTAACAATGCGGGCTACAAAGTCAAATAATGGACAAGTTATAGAATTTTCCTGAATTGAATGTCTCAATTTGCACTTTAGATAATCCTTAAATATGAGAATGAAACCATAAGTGACAAAATATTTACAAAAACAACGAAACCTACTTTTTTGTAGTATGTATTTAATAGATAATAATTATTTTGCAATTTTAAACATTATTTGAAATGTACTTGTATTAATAATAAACATCATATTTTAAGTTTTAATACTGTCAAATATTTTGTGCAACTTTCATTTATATTTAATATTTTTAGACCCAAACTGTATTGGATTGTATTACAAATTAGCAACTACTAGCTACCAACCTAAAAATCAATTCTCAAATCTTACAAACGCCATACTGGTGGAAAAGTCCGTTGTAAACTAATAAATCTACAAGAGCTTGGGGTCTTAGTAATTGACACCCCCTTAGCTATACAATAAGAAAATGTCAGTATAATCAATAATGTAACATTCACGTTCTTTACTCGTCCACGAGTATGTCAATGGCACTAAATTGACTTGGTTTGTAGGTGTTTTCGTTCTCCATTCTTAACCGGACATTATTTGCGTAACAGAAGCAAGACCTTAGAAACCAAAGACATATCGTCTGATGTATGTGAAAAAATATCAGCAGGGTTATTTAACCTAAAGGAAAAAGAACCGATCTTTCATAATATATAACCATTCGAATAGATAGCGCATACACAAGTTTTTAAAATATTATATGTTTATACACTATGTTTCAAAAGTAAACACCTCCCATTTTAATTCTGCATTGCAATAGTCTCTCTTTATAGTGGTAGAGGGAAGTAGCGTGGCCAGCGCTACGCTTCAGCCGCTAATAACTTCCTATGAATGTAACCCCCAGGTGTGCTATTGCACAATAACACACCTATATATTACAGCGACTCACGGAATGGAATTCAGGACTCTTCCGTCACAGCTAGAAGTTGACTGTCTTCAGTCTGGGTATGGCATGCTCAACCATATATGTAGTGAATTTCGTATTTATCGCACCTGCCTCAACTATTTTGTTCCCCAAGCCGCATATTACCACAAGATCTAAACGCATCCATTGCATAAGGCTCAAATTTGTTTGTATTTGGATGTGTAAGACCAACACAGAATTCGATTTCAGGAAGACGGTTGGATTATACACTGTACAGTTGTATTTCTGTTGCGCTACATGATTCAAAAACACCGGCAAATCCGAATCTTACTTTAAAGTAATAAATACTTACATGATCAGCATGCACTTAATGCGTATACAAAAAGTTCAACAATTATATTGTGACACATCGTTTGAATGGTTAATAGTTATCATTATCGTCATACTTTCTGAAAGAATTACCAATAATGATTTTAATTACGGAACTTCGGTCCGAATTAAAGTGCAAATGCCGGTTGTTTGCAGTTTATGGAGGAACATAAAAGTTCATCATTCGATCATTCAGCGATTTAGACAGCACATTTTTAGCAAGCAAAGCGTGGGGTTTAGCCCACAGGTTCAGTTAAATATTTTAATTATTATTACTGTTCTATCGAATCAAATTAAAATTGTAGCAAATGAAGCACTTTTCTAGCAAACTAACAAAAAGTTATCCTTAATCACTATTTTACGCCCTAGTGGCAAGAACAAAGGATTATTTAAAATTTCGTAGAATATTTTGTACTGCTTATCCCGTCTATTAGCGATTTAGAAATGTGTACAATTTACAGATGCTCGATACTACGGAAAGATAGCACTCAGTGTCGGGGTGAAATATTAGACGATCACATATATAGGTTTTTTTTTTGTCACTAGAGCGTCAATTTAATTGGTGCAATATACTTAAAAATCTACTGTAAGGTATAATCATTCCAATTACAGTGACACGTCCCTACTAGGGGCATTCAAAGGAATAGAAAATGTACTCATATCTTATTAGATATTCGGCGAGTGGAGAAGGATAAAATAGTTTTATAACTATAATTATTATTATGGAGTCTAGGGTAAGTTAAAATAAAACTGTAACATATAATACACCATACATGTACAATAAAAAAAATCTTAAAATCTATAATTTCTTAATTTCTTCGCGTAACATTTTCGCAAATGATATAACCAGAAATTTAAATAGTTTTAATGCAGTACAATGTTATTGCAAAAGGGTCAAAATATTTTAAATTCGTTGCACAAGCAAAAAAAGAGTCAACCTTTCATAAATGATATATACTCTGCAAACAAACGTTGGTTTAAAGGGAGCAACGTAAAAATATTTTCCAATGTGTCAAGTCAACAGCCTTGGACGTCCTACTGCTGGACACCGGTCTCTTCTCTGTCAGGTGCTTCTCCTCAGCGCTGTGGAGGAAGCACAGAGTCCCTACAGTTTCACGTTGAATCCGAACGACAGAAATTCCAGAGAAGGGTTTTGGCATTAAGAGTTGAGATCCCGCGTTTACCAACCGAGTTGGCAAATTGTGTGTGGTAGGTTGCCGTACAAGATTTTTATACGCTGTTGTGGTAATGCGGGGATCGAACCCCAATCACAATAATCGACGTTGATCCTACAAAGTGAACGAGCTTCTGCCACACCCAATAGTTATCCCACAAAAGTTCCAAAGGAGTCTTAGGATGTAGGATTATGTTAGTAGACAAATATCATCATCATTGATAGCCTTTTCGTTCCACTGCTGGGCATCGGCCTCTTATCTACCACGTGTTTCTCCTCAGCGCTAAGGTAGAAACACGGGGGACCTACAGTTTAACGCTGAATCCGAACGACAAAAATTCCAGCGAAGGTTTTTAACATTAAGGTCCCACGGTTGCAAGCCGGATTGGAAAATTGTGTGTGGTGGTGGTTATTATAAACTCCTACTTTTTAAATGGATATACTATATTTTTATTTTTTATTCTAAATTTATGTAAACCTAGCATTATAATGATGCCTAATAAGGCCTAAATAGAGAGGGAAATTAGTATTGTTCGAGATTTAATTCGTGTACGTGCGCAGAATATGTCTCTAATAGAATGGATATTAAAGTAAACCTTGCAGGATAACGTGATATGTAAAACATTTCCATAAAGAAGAAAAGTTGCAACAAGATGGAGATCTTCCTCGTTACACCACCAAGATAAAAATAAGTAAATGTTCCATGTACGTTTACTTGATATATCTATATCCCTTTGTCGGAAAGGGGGTGTAGGACAGTGTAGATAATAATTTCCTTGTATACGTTAAATAAATGTATTAAGTAGATTGTGGTACCATTTATTTAAATACACTGGCGAGAAAACGAGCCGTCTAAATTTAAATAATTAATAAACAAACCACTTACACCTTACACATTTTTCCTGGGGGTTACCTCAAATCTCTTGTTGATACAACCAGACAGCAATCACTGGGTGACTTGCGTGACAGAAACCCCTGAGACGCTTAGAAAAGTTCAACAGGAATACCAAGACAGGAATTTTACTGCCACGGAGTTCAAGGAACCTTTTACTTAAATAGCTGTATTCATTTTTAATGAATTTAATTTTGTTTTTCTCTGCATATGACATTTAATCTGATATTACATTCATTTGAATGAAGAGGGTTTTCAAATGAATCACCTTTCGATTCATTAAACAACCAAAAATGTGAACGTCGTAGCGCTGTTACAACGTTAGTTCAAAAAGTAAAATTTGTGGGTTCATTCACTTACTTATAATTTAGTTTATTTAATATATGTAGTTTTAAAAGTTAAGGTAGCCATGGGTTTCTTTTGGAACACAGTGTAGTTAAATATTTTATAATGAAAGTGCAATGCTTATCTCATAGATTTGTAAATATAGCTCGCGTCGCCCCACACGAAGCCGTATTTTTTTGTAATTTGTAATATAATTAACAAAAAATGCACAACAAGTTAAGTTTTATAAATCTTCACAATAACCCAACGGTATTTGTACATGGGAAAAGGCAAAAATACAGAAGACATTTATAATAAAACCACATACTTCCTATCAAGTATTTTTTGATCCGCTTCTGCTTTTAAATGGACAGAAATTAAGTTATAAAATTATACAAAAATAATATGTAGGGTGTTAATGAATTGCAGAGACAAACTTCTAGGGCTTAAAGTATACATGAAAACAAACACGTTTTGTTAATAAATGTATGGTCCAAAGCGTTACTTTGCAGGGATAGAAATTCTCAAAGATTCTTTAAGAAGCGCCTAAATGTAGGCAACTCAATTTACTACCTACTATTTGTTTCCATAACGACGGAAATTAATACAGAATAAATAACGCCCTCTTTCCCACTTTTCAAATTCAAATTAAATTTAAAATAAATTAATTTACAAAATGTTTCAAAACTTAGCAATAGAAAAATAGCAAAAATAAACTATTTGAAAAATTTACAATAACTAGGTAATTCAAAAATTAACAAAACTAAAGTAAATGTTCAAAATATCGCCCCCAGCTTCTACACACGAAGCACATCTACGAAGTAAATTCCTGCACACCGCTCCAAATATATCAAGAGTCTGATGAACTTCTTCACATGCAGCAAGAGTAAGTAAGTTCTTCTACAGTTTCAACTGGGATAGCATACACTTACGTTTTAACATGACCGTTAACGTCATTTTAAATTTAATTAGAATTTAAAATTTGTCTTGTATTAATTTCCGTCGTCGTGGAAACAAATAGTAGGTAGTACATTTAGTTGCCTACATTTAGGCGCTTCTTGAAGTATCTTTGAGAAGCTCTATCCCTGAAAGGAAACACTTTTGACCATACATTTATTAACAACAAATGTTTGTTTTCATGTATACTTTAAGCCCTAGAAGTTTGTCTCTGCAATTCATTAACACCCTGTATTTGTTTGTAAAAAAATAGTTCAATATAAATATCAGCCATTTCCATACAAATTTTCAAGTAACTAATCATTTTGAAACAGTACGTTTTAAATTAGTTATTACGAATAGTTTTTCACCGTTGAAGTCGGGGGACGTTCCTGGCCAGCAGGTTCAATTAAAAACACAATTTAAAAATAATTAAAATTTGCTGAAGAACTTTGCTTGAGGATCATCAAAATTTAAAACCAGTGGGCTTCTGTTGTTGTAAGCTTTCACGAAAATTATACCATGCGATTGAGAAAAAAGTAAATTACAGTAGGCTGTGATCCTCTCTTTGATGCTGATGATCGCTTAAAGCGTGCTTTTCATTTCCGTTATTTAAACTTCAAACGCAAAGACGCAGTAAGCACTCACGATATGTAAAAAAATACGTTTAATTTGGTAAGCATATATAAGTCTTACATAAAAGTAACTTACATAGCTCCACTTCACATTAATCGGGACTTCGACAATTTGAATCACAGCTATAATATTTAATAGGATAACGTAAGGAAAGAGAAAGATATATGATTGAAAACACAAATCAGAAAACGATTACGGAAAGGTATCTTAAAACCATCCCTGTGAGCATTTCATCCCTTAAAATACACTTTCTACTACCTAAACAGTGAAACTTTGGCTGTTCCACTAAAAACACAATCAAATGAATGGCCAAGTACAAGGAGTTTAAACCGGAAAACAATTTAAGAAACGCAAAATACAGCAAACTCTCGATTATCATTCCGCGGATTACGCCTTGCAGTATTTTTAATACAACATATGATTTTTGTGGGTTGTGTCTAGTAAACGTACTACAGGCCTATCGCATTTTACTTTTATAAACATGTGGTTTCAGTAAAAAGCAAAAATCGTGTTATCTGTGCACATTTAATATCGAGATAATCGAGAGTTTGCTATACATGTAATTAATTTTAAGGGAATTTATACACAAATAAAAATAAAAGCAAAAGAACAACAATAAACACAGAAATTTAGTAAGACCAAATACTTTATAGTTGGCACGTAACAGCGACACCTGTTAAACTTCAATTTGCGGTAAACAACAGTAATACCAACTTTAAAGTGTCTACCATAACCTACTCTAATTGATTTATTTTTCGAGCACACGCTAGTAAAGAAACCAAGGCAGCTTTTCTACGTTTTGCACATTTTCCTTGCAAAAAACAAACCTTTTGCCTTAGGCGTTTTGCAAATTTTTAAATTAATAATATCTTTAAAATATTGTATACATTTTTTCTACGGTATGGTGGTAGAGATATCTAAACAACCGACGCATGTTTTAACGTTGTCACCTGGTTATTACTTATTTCGTGTCAGGCGTAAAAGTAGAAAAAACGTCTTGCGTCTGAGCACTTTATATAAGAACAAAACACAACGTGTTTGTAACTTATACGTTGGTGTCGTATGCAACGGACGAGTATTGACCGTGCTTCTACCTCCCGCCACCAGCTATCCATCTTTGGACAGATAAGAAGCGCAGATTTAAGTGAGAAATCATTTTGTGTTCATTTTTTACTTGCAAATAATTTGCGACAAATATACTATCATTTTTCTTTTGCCTGGCGATTTTAAACCAGAACTGAGCTCAGTTACCAATTCTTTTGTCGTAACGGCGATCCGTAGAGTTATGGCTACTATCGCTCCTGTTTCGTTTCAAATAATGTTAAAACGACTCAATATACAGGTTGTATTGATATTCAGGCCGAGTTGAGTTTCTCAACTAGTATTGGAAAAAACATGTTTTAACAAAAGTAATTCAGTTTTAAAAACAACCTGTATACTTAGTTTATTATTACTGAAATGCTTTCAAAGTGGAAAATGTATAGAATAAGAAGATGCAAAACAAAGTTTAAAATATAAGAACACAATCGTATTTGACCAAACTGTACATACTTGCTACATATTATTTATTTTTTTTGACAAGAAGGATAATCTAACTGCTATTGTTGTATTCACGACAGCTGTCGTCAGAACAATAATTAACATTAATTATAAAATAAGCTACATTCAACGATTGTTTCTATATTTACTATACTCTATTAAATATACATTTCAAACTTAGAAGCCTATTTTTAGACAAGCTGCGAAGGAAATACATATTTAAAAAATCTCAATTTCTTTTAATATTGTTAGCAAACTTATTCAAAACAAGAATTTTAATGTAGTTCCAGAATGTTATTAATTATTTATAAAGAAACATGAGAAAACAAAAATGCCATCTAATTGTTCTGTTCGTAACAACAATGAAGCAGAAAAAACCTTATGCAGATTATACCATTTACATACTTATGGATGACCTTTAAAACAATTGTTTCCTAGGTTTTCCTATGAGTTTGTCATTACCTTCCGGTAAGCTAAAGTATGATGAATCGATGAAAATTATGAATTATAAATGTCTAACGACAGATGTGTATAAGAGGTTTCCTAAAAAAGATATCCTGTTCAATAAGAGGATGACATACAAGGACATACTGAAACATCAGTCATGAATTCTATATGAAATCGACGCCCTGTAAGTTCAAAGCGTTACAGTATATTAGAAAATTTAGTACAGTTTAGAAATTATGTTTGTATGAATAATCACATCTACGTTTTGAAGTCATCTGGGTAATCCAGTTTATTTCTACGCTCTACTTTGACCTTACAGCGCCACCCACGATTTTTGACATTTAAACTTGGTATGTGCAGAGGTATGTGTATGTACCAGCTCTTGGAAATGTATACTTCTCGAAAAAAAATACACATTTTCTCGTGCATGTAATTACAAACTGCTCGTTAAAATATAACTGTACATTCCACTTAAACTGCTAAAAACATCAGGGAATGTGGGAAAATGCTACACAAAGCTAAGGTCAGAGAAAGTGCAAAAGCAAAAATACAATAGATCCTCGGTTCGAAGTTCACATTGAAAAGACTATCATTCTTCTTCATTCACTCTTGCAATGTCTCGGTATTTTTAGCAACCGTCTGCGTCCAGATACGCACAGAGATACAAGGAGAAAGTTCACATTATGTTGATAAAAAAAGTCTGCTCTTAAACAAGAAATTAATTCAGTCGCCGTTCTCTGAATATTATAAATAATCGATAAATTTCAGAAAGTTGCCTTTTTTTAATTTGCTAAATTAGTGCGTTTACGACGAATGGGGAACTAACAGAAGAAAATAGCTTAAAACATTCAGAAAAACTGCTCGTCAAAGCGCACACAAGCTTATTATTTGGGCAATAAGAAATTAAAATTATAAGAAATATGTAACAGGTATAAATGCTGATGTTTGTGTTTGAACACATACATTACTTCGTTGTTAGCCATAATTCAATAAACGCTATTTGCAAATAGTCGACGCAAACACTGTCGGAACATCAATGACGTTTTCCGGTTTAACGCAATCTCTTATAACTTATAAAATAAACCAAATATTCCATTATCCCTATCTTTTTAAATAGACGAGTACGTGATAAATTTGTTGAATAAATTCCATATATTCTCAAAAAATACAAATACCCAACAAGCACATTTCAACGGAGAGAGGAAATTAACTCGCCATTTTACAAATCCTTAATGAAACTGAGTAACTCGTAGGCGTGCGTGTGCTCCATTAATAATTAAAGTAAACGAAGGGCTAAGAACTCAAGTCATTGACCATTAAAGTAATAATTTTACTGTAACAAAATAAGGGGAACTTGACATTTTCATTATGTTATTAGTAAAGCACATTAATTAGACAGCAGGCAAGTTTACCTGAACCCTCACAGCAAGCAAAACCGTCCCTTCTAAATAGAATTAATAGTAGTCAAGTTTCCATAAAACATCCAAGAACTACTTTTCATTACCCAAGCGGATGAACTAGCTAGACTATGATCAAGGGATTTTAAGATAGAGGGTGGCTATAAATAAAACAAGAAGGTTGCTTTAGGTTGCACGGAAACGGTGGTTCAAGTATACAAATTTTTAAGAAAATCCCTTATCACAACCATATTTAGAATACGCAAAATACGTATTTTGGCAACTAAGTTGCCATCTTCAATAGGAATTGATCAACTTAGACCACCTGATAGGTGTCAGATATATAGTTAATCAGTTCCTACTGACGATGGCAACTTAGTTGCCGAAATATGTATTTTGGGTGTTCTAAATATCGTTGTGTAAGGAGTTTTGTATATCTTATGTTATCTGTCATTACAATTAAGCACCGGTTAGTATTGTGGTAATTGTTTCGTACCTTCTTCGTTGAAATTCATATTCATTAACAAATAATATTATACGTCATCAATGGAGTAAACATTTAGTTTTTATTAATTTATCTTTTGTCTGTTATAGGAAAAATGGCGGCAATTGATAAATAACAATTATTTTAATTGCATGAAAGGAATGAACACAATATTTTCATTTAAAATAAATAATTAATCACCATAGTGTACACCAAAATTATCAATATTGACAATTCTCCAGAATTAACAAAACGTGTAATACATATTTAGTTATTAATCGTTGATATTTTTATTAATTCCAATAAAAAAACCTATACTTTAAAAAATCCCTTCATTAGCATACTTAACATCTACAATTCTGATACAAATGTCCACAACTCCCAGTATTAACTTTCTAGGAAGTTCCCACAAATACTAAAAAAAATCCACATTTTTCACGATTCTCGGATCTAGTTACAATGCCTTAACGATAACCACAATTTCAAAACATTTAGGTTGTATTCAACAATCAGTAACCACTTCATTTTCATTTCTTAAACAATTCCCACCGTTACTGAAATCCCATAATTCACACCATTTTCTACTAGTTTTCAAAAAGTTCAATTTCAAATAAATCCTAATTTCTACCAGTTCAGAAAATCCACAATTTCGCACTCCCAATGCTTCCTGAAAATTTTCTAAGCAATTTACCAGAGCTTTTAATATGTAATTCAACATTTAACAATCACTTCACGTTTATTAAACAATTCTTAAAAATTCCTACAGTTACCAAACAATTCCACAATTTTCAGAATTCTCAATTTCATTTATAATTCTTTAACAATTCTTGAATAATTCCCTACAACTCTCTGCCTGCCTTCAGGTATATTATACAATGAATTGTTTCAACTTTAACTTTAGCGATAGCAATTGGGGTGTCCGCGATATAATTCTCGATTAAACAGGAGTCCGTGATCAAAACAAATTGAGAACGAGTGTCTTAAACAATTCCCAATGTTACTAAATAGTCCTACCATTCCCAAATTTGGTATATAATTATCACTTTAAAAAAAACAGTTAGTATTAACAAAACCTCGGATTGTTGTTGTTGTACAGAAACCCATGAATATAGGGATTTCTGGATTTCCAGGGAGCTTTCTGAGTTGTGAAGATTTAAAGGTTTTTGGTGAAGGTATACAATTTCTTTTTGGAAAAAACTGTGTTTTCATGAGAACTTCTGGGTTCTTGCAGGGATTTCCAGATCGGAATTTATACAGGGTGTTAATAAATACGTGTTCTAGAATGTACAGGGTATGTACGGGATTCAAAATAGACTTTTAATAAGAAAATCATATCCGGAAACGCACCGTTTTCGAGCTAAGACTGGACTTGGAGTAATGCTCATAATAATTTAATTTATTTGTCAAACACTACAATAACAATTTTAAAATTTCGATCGCCAACTTCGACTCGACAGGCACTTTGTAAATCAGACTCTTCAGATGGCCCAATAAACAAAAATCTAGGGGAATTAGGTACGGGGGGCGTGGCGGCCACGATAATGGTTCCCAATCAATCACCGTCATCAAATACTTGATTGATATAATCTCGGATGGCCAACGAATAGTATGCTGGCGCACCCGTCATGTTGCAGCCACATCTATTGACGAATCCCTAATGGTACTTCTTCCATCAATTCTGGTACTACTTCTTGGAAGAAGGTCAAAAGATGTGGCTGTTGAAACGATGTGGAAAAAGGTACGACCAAACTAAACAACATTATGTAGATAACTACTGTTATATACCTGTAGCTTAAAAACGGTGCGTTTCCGGATATGCATTTCGTATTACTCGTATAAGTAGGTCTATTTTGAATCCCCTACATACCATATACCTTTGTAACACGTATTAATTAACATCCTTTATAATATTTCAATCTAATTATTTTTGACTAGTCAATTATGTCTTATTGATGCCTAACCTATGATAGATAGCTCCGATTCTCTAAATGAAAGATATAGGGTTCTATTTCGAAATGCCGCCGATTATATCGCTCATAAAAGAAATACCTGCTCTTTCATGGTGGGTCTTTGTAAACACTAAATTCAGAGGAACCTTCAGTCAACATGGAAATTCTAACTCTAGTGCGGCCTTTTTTGTAGACAATCCATGATATTTCTTTCTTTATCTTACCGAAATGGAGGTAACTGATCATATCTTTGTAGTAGAGAATCAGTAGATTAACTAAGATGTGATATTTTCGTCGCTGCTCGCTGTGTATGTTAATGATTACTAATTAGTACGGCCGTGGTGGAGACAGAATTTCCAGGTCGCGTTCTGACTTGTCCTAACGACTACCACCATAGTGGTAACCGGGACCGACGGCTTTGACGTGCCCTTTCAAGCGCCAATTATTTTTTCAGTTTATTACAACCTTGAATATGAAAACATTTACTTTAATTAAATTAAAAATTTTAGTAGCCTCTTACTGGGACCACGGTAGAGCAGTACGAACATGCACTGCCACTCAGGGTCACAATGAAATGCGGCCGATCAGCCGCGTGTTTGAACCCCGGCTGAGGCTGAAATTTAGGGTGCATATTGTATGAACGGTTAGTATGTAAGGGACGCCCGCACCCCCTGAAGTAATGCGAAAGCGATTCCGGGGGGGGGGGGTAGTACGAATGAATGGGAAAAAAAGTAACCTCTTACTAGTAATAAAAATCTAGTAAAATGTGGAAAATTAAGCAACTCCGAAACAAATAACAACACTAGAAATAACAACACTGGCTACGGTATGATATACATATTTCCAATAATTTCTGGGGAATTTTATGTACGTTTAGTTTTTTCTTATTGCTTGTGGTATTTTTAATAACAAAAATCATAAATGCAATAATTAACTATGTAATTCTATTGAGAACATCAGACAAGTGAATTATTTTAAAACAAACATGTCATTTCATGAGTCATACGTATCTGGGCTTTTATAAAATGGGTTTTGCTAGAGTTCTTCTACAGCAACCTTGCAAACAATTCCTAAAATAAATTTCAATATGTCTACAATTCTTAAAATTTCTATAATTCGCCAATAAATGTTTACTGTTATCCAAACAAAAAACTTAATGTACATTAATGTACTATGGTACTTGCAATTTCCAGTTAATTCCTACCAATTGCTAAGAAAAGTACACCCGAATTCCTTCGTGGCAATTCATTTTCCATAGCAACTCTTTATCTCAAATTCTGCTTATTAATTAAGTAATTACATTATCAAATTGTATGATTCATGTGATCTTTCTTGGTATGGAATTTTACTTTCAATATGCTGATATTGCCACACATAAAATTCAGACAAATTATTGCAATCTATTTCATACAACTTAAACCATATCAACATAAATACTATATGCAATTTTTCTTTTTAAATTTTACTAATTATCGAATATCTGCAAGGCCATTTCGAATAAGTGGACGCGACTGCCTCCCTGGACTTTCCCATACTGGAAACTGTTCATATCATCTTTATTCAACAGTAGAGTTATTTTCCTCAAAACGGTTGTTCAAGTGCTATCCTAAAACCTTGCCTCATAACGAACAGACTTACAAGGTTTGTAAGAAGTCCCGCCAAATATCTGCGGTGCCCCTTAATTTCCTTTTAATATGCAACCAGGCATACTTCATTCTCTACTATATACGTCGCGCGGTCTAACTAGTACCGATCGCTGTTGCTACCGAGGTAAAATTTTCTAAGTCCCTGGAAATTATATTTTGTAGGGCATAAAAAAATCGATTTTTTTATTTTCGCGG
>JABXWE010021529.1:0-13723 GCA_014611495.1 Limonius californicus | reverse complement strand
TTTTGAATTTTTAGGTTATGAGGTAGTATTTAGTTATTTTCTTCGAATAGATTGGATTTATAGGATGTTTATGTGTTGCTTAACTTGTGTTGTAATCGTAGAATTGTGTTATATGTGTTTTTATTAGGTATATCAATAATTTTAGTTTAATTAACAATATTTTGAAAAATGTAAAATTTGTGTAATTTTGAATATTGGCTTGTGGGATGTCTATTTATAGATATTAATTCAGGGATTCTGAATCTGGAATTAGTTTTTTGATAGGTTTAGGCATAATCTTTCTATCCATAATTTTAAATTTATTTATTAACGCTTCACTAGTTTTTGTTTTGAAAATTCCGTTCTTCATTTTAGTATGTTACCTGGTTACGATTCGATTTTGTCAGAATTTCAGAGGTATCTGGCAGAAAATAATTGCTTCAGTACCTATATGGCCATCGAACTGGGTGCACGCTTTTTTCTTATCAGTGCTTAAATTTTATTGTAATGTAACTTTGAATCTCAAAAATGAGGTTAAGTTTGTTTGTTTACGAAATGTCAAAGTGAATTATATTACTACAACTATAATTGTGGGTTAATAATTACAAATGTGTGTGTGTAATAATAATAAATAAGTTACCATATTTAAATTGATTCAAGTGTGTTTTCTTTGGAAAATTTAACTGAAAAGAAATGAGCATAAAAATAAAATTTCTTTTATTCATTCATTTAATATAATAATAATAACGTATAAAAAAGAACTTACCGTAATTAAATTGGAACATTTGAGTGTAATTAATACAGTGCTTCTGAGATTTATTCCACTAAACTTTAAATTTGCGTACTGGAAGCTGACATTGCGAAGTTCAACGAATCCGGCTAATACAATGGAACTCTTGAACGTAGGAAATAAGAATGTACAGATCAGCAGTTTTCGGAGAATTGGTGCCTAAATTGCCGCAAAAGGGACTGGATTTTCAAGATAAGTTCAAAAGTTATTTATGTACTGATGATATTATATGTTATATTTGATTCATATAAACCTATCTAAATTAGGGAAGCCACGTATTCACTTTATCCTGAGAAATTAGAGTCAATTTAGATGCTATTGTACGTCAATTTAGATTTATTAATTTTGAAAGAATTCAAAATTTGGCGCCCAACGAAGTTATATAATAATAATTATTTTTTATAAGTAAATCCATGGAGCAATTTATAATATACTATATATATATATATATATATATACACGGTGTTAATGAACTACAAGGACAAACTTTTAGGGCTTAAAGTATACATGAGAACAAACATTTTTTGTTAATAAATGGTTTCCCCTCAGGGCTAGAGCTTTCCAAAAATTCTTTAAGAAGCGCCTAAATGTAGGCAACTCAGTTTACCACCTACTATTTGTTTCCATAACGACGGAAATTAATACAGGATAATTTGAAAAGTGGGAAGGTGGACTTTATTTATCCTGTACTAATTTCCGTCGATATGAAAACTAGTAGGCAGTAGGCAAAACATGTATGTTCTCATGTATACTTTAAGTCCTAGAAGTTTGTCCCTGCAATTCATTAACACCCTATATATATAAATATTATCCATGCGATATTTCTAAACTAGAAGCAACGCTATGATAATTTTACAGAATGAATTCAAACCGTCTGAGCGTCCTCAACTTTTAATTAAAAACAAATACCCAAAATAAGATCTATTGTCGAAAAATCCTGTACCTAGAAGGTCCCAGAAGCGAACTGGTCCACGCCGAAATAATAAATAATATTTTAATCTGAAGGGGACCCTAAACCCACCTAGAAATAAAATATTAAGTGTAACATTTTACATGGACAAATCATTATATTCATTTCCCTATCCGTCCGGGAACTTAGGGCCGTCTACCTGAATGCTGGAAGGCAAACTGAAGCCAATATAAAAGACAACACGTATAATATATTACAAAATAAACTGGTAAGAGCATCTTGGCACTGTTTCGATTTCGAAAAGAATAGATAAATCTTGATATTAGAATTGTGGGCATTATGTTCTAAAAGGAGTTTAGTTTGTATTAAAGTGAAAAGATTTCACTAAATTAATTCCACATAGTATGTCGTAAAAGTAGATTGATTTTACCCTATTTATCCACTAATTTTATCCATTTTCTTACTCATTAGCTCCTATAACTTTTCAGATACTTTTTCCACCTCAGTTCAGTATTGGATATGTTGTCTACTAGATCACAAGAAAGTTCATAGTTCCCAAAGAAAACCATCATCTCTATTTTAATGTTGTATATATTTTTTTATTTGTCGTTCTAATAAGATATCCTTTCCCATTCTTAATTTTCGTTCTGCCGCTTCTATCATTTGCCTTCCTGCACAAGTTTTGCTCCTTCATTTAATTACATCTGTTCGTTCTTTTAGTTTCTCTGCCTAACGAGTTTCCTTCCTTGCTTTCATTTCTTTTCATTGCTCTCCACTTTTTATCAATGAACCCATCGTCTCACTTTATTATTATTATTCATCTTCAGCATCCCCTTCTCTTCTTTCGTGCTCTATCCATTCTTCTTCAACCGTTCCCTTCCATTATTCCTTCTTCAACATAACTTTCTGTGTAACAACCGTTCACTAGTAAATTTATTGCATTTCTTCCACTCTTTTGACTATCTCTACTTGTCTACACATATTTACTTCTATCCTTTGCACTTTATTTTTAATTGATTCTTTGCTTACGTTATAAATGCTTTTACGACCAGCGTGGTGTTTTTCTTAAATCTATATTTACATTTCTAGCCTCTTCTCTATTTTCTATTCTAAAAAATATTAAATGTACAGCCCAGTTACTAACAGCCGTTATTGTTCACTTCACTAATTTCCACTTTTCCACGAGTACCATTTGTTCGCATGCCTACACTTATTTCACCTATTACTTTTTCTTGTACTGTTATTCTTCTCCTTCTTAAAGCAATTTTATACCCAACTGCCTTATATTCATTTCTTTCAGCCCTTGCAAATCATTATATTATGCGCATGTACTTTGTTACGAGCCAAACGAGTTCTTTCGTCGACCCACAACAGAATAGACGGAATAAGGCCTTCGGCTTAGCTCAGAAAAGTAGGGATGATTCACTGGAACCGCTTACTGGAGGGAACTCGTACCTACATGTGTACAGAGTAGGTCAAAATTATCGCGCGCCATCTTCCAAATCACAGCTGATTGCAGGTTCTCGCGGAAGGCCGAGAGGCCAGCAGCTTACGGGAATCGGACTCACCATTATTGTGCCTTCTCCTGTATATAAAGCTTACAAAGTCCATGCACACTATAAAATAAAAATACACAGAAATAAATGATATTGTGTATTTTAAGACAAATATAATTCTACTGTTTGAAATTAGTGAGACATAATACAAAAACAAACAAACTTCCTAGTCTGTCGCAGCAGCGGCACTTCCAGAGAGACAGGAAAGGGGTTCGATTATAATCCGCCAAAGGCGATCGACAAATTCGCAATGAATTGCCTTTCCACGGGTTAACATTCCAGCGTGTTTCTTTAATCCCACACTTGTCGATGGTTCTGTTCACCCCACGGTGATAACAGCAATACGAAACTTCACGCGATGGACACCCATCGAAAACCCAAACCGCCCTTGCAGTACTTGATTTCGGCGCTGTATCGCAAGCAACCGGGTCCAACGAAGATGTTAAATCGACTGAAGAAAGGACGAAACGCGAATCTCAATATGCAGCAGCAGAAATATTTCATCATATTGCGAAGTATGGTGCAGGAGTTCTAGAACAATTTAAACGTAGGACTCCTTTCAAGGGCAGGGAATTTCTAGCCAACGTCCACGGCCTAGCGCGCAGACAAAACATTAATCGGTATTTCTCCATGATAACAGAGAAGAAAAGATTCACCAAAACTGCATTCGGAAAATAATAATGTAGTAATCGGCTACAGAGCGGCAATTAAAATACGACTTTTAATTCAGATGAAGCGGCAAAATCAAACGAGCATAACAACTTCTACAGGCTTCTCTACAAATTTCCTTTATTCAGTTTGCTTATCGTTTCCTTTGCGTTTCCTCTTCTTTTTTCCTTGTTTAACCTCAATTTATTTCAACATTTCTCAGCATTTAGATTTCTTAACGCCATGTTCTTCTTCTTTCCGATTTTTTAAATAACACATTCACTGCTTAGTTCTGTTTCTTACATACTTTTTCGTCTGATTTTGCTGCACATGAATGCTGCTCACACTCTTCTTCCACACATTCACCTATTTCAAGTTTTCTTCTTTAACTTAACCATCTTCTTCGTTTGTCTTTTAGTGCCTTCTTTTACTGCAGCCTTTCCTTCTTACATGACCATTAACTTAATTTTATCTTCTTCTTTTTACTTCTTTAGTACGCTTTTGCCTGTTATTTCTATGAGATATTTATATGTTACAGTGATTGATTCCAGCGCTTTCTCTGTCTACCTATGACTCTTTTCCCCTCGGTGATTTATCCCCTGGCATTTTGTTTTGAACCCGGTCGTTGATGGGCCATATCTGTAACTCCTTTCTTATGTGTTGGTTATGGATGTGATCTTGTCTGGTCTTTTTCACTATTTTTCTCAAAATCTGCATTTCACTTGGCTCCAACATCTGTTTCATACGAATTTTCTAGCTTCGGGTTTCTGTCGTATATTTTAGAATTCGTCTCACAGTACTTTCTTAAATTCTGGCCTTTACCTCTTTGCTGGTGTAGTTGTTGTTCCACATTACACAGTTGAGCGCTTCAGATACTGTATTTGCTTTAATACCTATTACTTTCTTCTTCAAATGTTGCTTTTTTAATACATTCCCACGGCTTTATAAATGACATCCATATATTCATTTACTTTTCTTTATATGTACCTTTAAGTCTACTTTTTTAACCTCTACTTGTACTCGCACCTTCTTTAATCCCTTCCTCTGCTTTGTCACTAATGCACGAGTTTGCTAAACCAATTGTTCCTCATCCTTCCCATTTTCTGACCTCCTCTTTCTATATCTTTGCTTCTTCCGCTTCATCTTTTCTCCTTCTGGATTCTTCAAATTGAGTTCCTTATATACTGCATTCCGTCCCTTTCCATTTTATCCTTGTTGATGAAATTAGTTTGCTTCTATTTACGAATGTCATTCGTCATATCCAATTCTTTACCGTTCCGCATCCAGACTGTGACTTTCAAGCTCTTCGGTTTTCATTTTACATTAATATGTTTCCTCCACACATAAGGCTCTGCTTTATTGAAATCAACAGTTTTCCTTATACTTTCCGTTCTTAAAATTGTTTTCAAATCACAATTTCGCTTCAGTATAAATTAAGTTTATATAATATGTTATGTTTAAATTATAGTAGCATCCCGGCAGTTTGATGGGTGTGTTTAATTTGCTGCAGTTCCTTTTGCCCCGACCTTCGTTCAAACTTTTTGAGTTCCTGTTGTCTTGGGAATATTTGGGAAAATTGTTTTTAAGTGGCAGATGTAATTTTAAATTAGGTGGGTGGATTTTCCTGAAGTGTGAATGACAAACGGGACTTCCTCTTGAGTTCTTGGCCGTGCAAGTTGTGTGTTACTGGTATAAGTGTAGAGGTGATTTAAGTTTTGGAAATTTTTGCGTAGATTATCTAAGTCATCCTCGTTTATAAGAAAATTTAGTCAGTTGTCTGCGAGTTGTGTTGGTGTTTCGCTAAATTCTCTTTGGGTCTAGCCCAGATTAATTAAACACTTTACCAAAAACCGATACGTTACCCGCCGCATGCTGTGTGGGGTCTCGTGGGGCCGTTTTCCGAGCAACTAGTCGATCTCGTTCACTTATAGCTGTCGATTTCTACGTGCCGTCCGAAATTGGACACAATCAGCCCATCGAACAAGCACAGTTTGATTTTTATGTCCCAGTGTTCCGTGATTTTTATCTCGGGCGAATGTATTCAGATCTCCGTTGCCCATTAAAACCACCTCGGCAGGTACCAAACTATGCGGGGAAGCCAATATTGTGTATATGTTATAATTTTAACTCTGGTATTTGCTACCGTTTTGAACTTTAATATACATTTGCGACTGGTCACTTACCATCAGTAGGTGCACCCAGTTTAATTTTTTTTTACCTATTATTCACTGCACTTTGATATTTAATTAAGATTATACTGTTTTTTATGCGACACCAATTTATAAACCATACCTTTGTGCACTAATTTCAGACCGCTGGCAGTTGTGGCTGTGTCTATTTTCACGACTATTGCAAGTTAGACATACGGCAACTTACTTTGTTGATGAGTAAAATGTCCTTGTATTATAGGACAATTATACGGGTTAATTAATAGCGATAACGATTTCGGTTCGGCGCTACCGTTTACCTTTTTAACGCGTTGGTTAAGCTGACTTAGCGCCAGGTCTTGCGTCATATCAGCAGCTTCCGGAAATTCGTATTCGAACTTTTAATTATTATTACTTTAGTTTTGTGGATTTTTAGATCTATCATTTTCAGATAGGGGTTACGTCAGCTAAATTGCTTTCCTTGTCATACTTTATTCGCCGGGGAACTTTCCCCTCATTTCGGGTTTTCTCGAATTAGTTTGACCTGTTGTCTAAGTCATTAATTTAGTATTGCTATTTTTTTGTATTATTTGTATTAATGTACTTCAGCATTTTTGTAGTTTCTGTATTTACCCAATGAATCTGTTGACTAATTTTGAGTCACTTATAATTTATGGTCTTATCTCAATTCTGGTTTACTCACTTATGTATTTACTTACTTACTTATTTAATTTGTGTTTTATGCAGCTTAACTAATGTTGACAGAATTTTTAGGCATTGACTAAGTTGGGTTAGATATTGAGTTTGCCATTTGGTTATTTATTGCTACCTACTATTTGTCATACAGGAGAGTATTTATTTTCTAAATAATTTTTGATAACTTGGGCTTCACCTTAAAATTGCAGGGGCACTCACATAGAGGGTGTGCGAAGAATTTGTAACTTAATGGTTTATATTTACCCAATTTGATGTAAACATATTACTATTACATTTCCTGTTGATTAATTTGTTTGTTAATTGTTGTTCTTGCAAACTTTTATTACGTTACATTTATGAATGTAGAGGCTTTAGTTACAGCATTCACTTCACTTTGGTGTTATATTGTGTTCTTGTTTGTATGTTGAGACCCGTAAGTTTTATTCTTCGTGATAACAGTTCACCCTTAGTTGGATCCGTTAAGGTAGGTAATGAAAATCGCTGCACGACTATTGGTGAAGGATCTTGGCGCCCTTTTTGAGAATTTTGTTGTCGATTCACCTACACCCTTTGCGCGATCGATTTAGCCGTGGTGAATACACCGAAACGTTGCAGTGAGTTACCCGTGGGTAATAATTCGGTGTTTCAGGTCTGTTACGAAAAATTTTGTCTTTTTCCTGTCGTACCCTTGAGGGGCCTAATGTGAAGATTTTTTTAATCAAATACTCTACAGTCTACATTCTACAAACACTAGAATATCTGAAAGCAAATTCAAAGTAAATTGTCTACGTAATTTTACCTTAATTATTGATTGGCAATATGTTTAATTATAGTATCCTCTAGGGTTCATTATACGAATAGAATTGAAAGTCCTTTATTGGCAAACATTTGTTATTAACCGCGGTTTTAGAAACTTCCTACTTTTCAATCAAATTAATCACTCGTATAGTAGGAGGCGCTTGTTAGAGGTGCACCCCGGGGCAATTCGGCGTTTTTGAGTCGCACAATTCAAATTAACATAACTACTCCTATTCCTTCAAAGTCTGGCCCACAGCTAGATTATGATGTCAAAACCAATAAAAAAGTGAGTATGTCTATTTTGTAATCTAGTAACACAACCTACCTAATAAAAACTTGGGTTTTCTAGTTCCGCCGACCGTTGGCGTTTAATTTTATGCAGTTTGCTTGAGTTTACAGGGCTTAACTGTAGTTCAAATTAAACATTTCGACGTTTTATTGATTGTTATTGATTATATTTTGATGGATTGAAAATTAGAGTGTAATTTTAAGGTATGGGCCCAAGTGAATGGTTGAGAAACACCGCCAGGAGCAAATTTGAAGTAACCCTATAAGAGGCGTCGTCTCGAATTTCTTTAGCTATTAGAGTTGCACATCAAGAATGTCATTTCCATAAGGTTTACGCAGGCGAGGCCAAAGTTTATAAAAATATTGACTATAATTGATGATCCTTTGTACTACCATTCGACTTCCTGTAAAGAGTTATTAATTGCTTCAAGCGTTTTCAGCCATAATTTTTGTGGGTGGTGACGTGAGGTACTTTACGGTTTATCTGAAAAAAGAATCGTGGGATGACTATTGAGAACTAATGAAGGAGGCGTCGTAAAATGACACTAGAAAATAAAGAAAATTAAATAGTAAACATGAGTTGCCATTTAAGCGGCGATGGGTACTAGAAAAAAGTTTAAAGGTGAGCTGTAACCATTGAATTTATAGGAAGTAAAATCGTAGGCCCCGTGTCCAAGTGTTGTTGGGCACGTCAAAAGAACCCTCAAACAGGCTAAATTTCCAGGTGTGGTAGGATCGCTCCCTGGCGTGGGTGGTTAGCCATAGTAGCAGAAATAGGCCGACGTTAAATAAAACAAACAAACAAACAAACAACCATTGAATTTATGTGAATAGAGTAACATATATTAAATTGGCGCAGATTAGAAACTGAACCCTGGCATCTAATGGAATTTAAACTTAAAACGTGCAACTTTTTCCAAAAACAAATAATTGTTATTAACGTACCATCGCATTCTGTGATAAACTCAATTTTATATATAATCATAATAATTTAAAAGCTTACAGTTGCACACAAAAACCTCTTCCGCAAATAAGGTGAAATTAAAGGCCATAAAGGCCGTTTACCATCATTTTATTATATCCAAATAAGCAAGAGGATGCATAACGAAGCAGGAAAGAATAAAATTTACGATTTAGCGAGAGGTAGTCATGTGCAGTTTTATTTTTCATAGAACACGCATTCATTACGTTATAATTCTTCCAGTTCTTACATGAGAGATCCGATTATGGTTTTATGGGCAATCATTGCCTTGCCTAGGCCTTCTTAGTTCATCTTTAGGATCGTAAAATGCTCATCTGCTTCTACAGATAATTTCTGCATGGTAGATGTAGCTAAAAAAATTGAACAATCAAATTAAGCCAGGATCTTCTTCTTTAAGCGATTTTTCTTGAATTGCACCTTCTGATAGCATTAAATAAATACGAAAACGCTGATGCACCTTCATCTCATTTATTAATTCCCTAGTAGACGTAATGGATGTGCAAACCACGACTTGATTAATAGTTTACTGCCATGTCAGCAAAATAACAAACTAATTAAAAACTCCTTCAAAATAAATTACGGTTAAATTTTGTTTACGTTATTAATAAAACGCGAGGGGAGAGGAATAAAATTTCTAATTTACTACGCTGCTACACATTAACAAATTAAAATATTGCAAGTTTTCAGTACAAACCTATAAACCATTACAAACTCATTTATATAATTGAGTTATCAACAATTACAAATTAGTACCTAATCGTCAACCTAGTGGGCCAATGATTAAACAAGAATTTTTCGACTGGTGACGGGGCATAATTTAATGCTTTAAAACCGCTATCCAAAGCCCATTGTTTCGTTGTTACCGCTAAGACGGTGTATTAATTTGTGAACGAGCCTGTAAGTGGAATTATTAGATTATTTTACCTTCTAATAAGCCTTCCTGCGCTTGGCAGGTGTTTACAGTAAGAAAGAACGAGGGAATTGTTATATTAAAATGAGTAATGACAGGCGAATTCTTGTGAATATAATTACAGCACAAAGAGTTAGGTTCCAATATTCTCTTTCAAACATAGAATTTTTGAATAAAAATTAAGCAAATATGTTAATTGGCCTCAAATCATCCACATTCACTATATAAACTATATTAACAACATTTAGATTAACTCATATTTTTATATGCGTACGCTCTTCAAGTCTTTGTTGTTTTTTAGGGTTTTCGCTCCTTCCTTTTTTCCAACAATGATTATTTTCTATGCATTTTCTTTTGCTGTTTCACTCTCCCACCTATCTACTAACCGGTTCTACCTCATTTGCTCGTCACCACTTACCGCCATTTGCTCGCCATCTGTTTACCCGACAACGAACTTGCTCGCAGAAATAAATGTAACTGCACCAACGTAGAAGAACTAGCTTAAATTTCGTTAAGCGTCTTCGTTTGTAAAATAATTTAGCAAATCTTTTGTTTCATTATTACAAGCTCTACTTTTATTTCCAGATACCATGTATTTAGGAAAAGTATTATTATTGTTTTCTATTAACAGATTTTTATATTTTAAGGACATATTCGTTTACAGAAGTGAGTGAATAACGGTTTGTTAAAATTTTTGGAAACTTAAAACGCTGCTTGTATATCAATAAAGCAGTTTTAACAATGTTTTGAGGAGTTATTATAAATATATACAATATACGATGGCATGTTCGTTTGATTTTGCCACTTCATCTGAATTAAAGTCATACTTTAATTGCCGCTCTTAGGCCGATTACTATATTATTATTTTCCAAATACAGTTTGGTGTGGGCCTTTTTTTGTTATCATGGAGAATTGCCGATTGGTTATTTGTCTACGCGCTTGGCCCTGGACGTCTTGCAATTTCGCAATGTGGTGTAATATTTTTGGCCAATGCATGTTCGCGTTGCCTTTCCTCTGCAGTCGAATTTCCACTTTTGTTCGGCCGTGTCACCCGATAACATCTTCGGGGGCCGTAGATAAATGAAGAAAAAAAGTGGACACTAGGCTTTGGGAGTGAACTGACATGTTTTTTTTTTATATCAGGTTGTGTCGCAGCTCTTCTGCTAATTGAGTTATCGTTTCGATTTTTGCGTTAGGCAAATGAATCTTCGACTTGCGTCAGATTAAAAACATTAGCATAGTGTCAGCTTTGTGAAAAAACAATTCAGTGAAATTGTTTTCTCGACTGTGTCGGATACAAGCGATAAAACCATTGGAAGTTCTGTTCTTCGAGTTATTTTAAGTGATCCTCCCGTACAGCGGCGGAGATATTGACATCTGCAATTCCCGCCTCTTCTCTCTCGACGTCGAAAAAGCCCTGTAAGAAGCGATCCAATCTTCAGGGGCGTACCAGCGAATTTTTCCCGCTTTCCGAAGATCTTAGGAACACCCCAGTTGTGCCTTTCTCTGCTCCCTTCCGAACAATACTAAGGCAGGAGAAATTCTAATTGTGTGGTGAAAACTTTGCCCGAGTTAATCTTCAAGTTTCAAGTGCTGAACCTTTTTTTTAAGTACGGTGTAAAGCGACCTTTAGTCACCAGTTGTTCTTTCTTCTTCTGGTTAAGTAAAGGGTAATCATAAATTGAATTAAATTGTAAGATCCGACCCCACTGGCTGCGTGGATCTGTTCTAAGAAATAAAATATCGCAAGCCACTGACAGAGAGCCTTTTTAAGTTCGAACGTTCCAACAAAATCTTGTATTGAACTATAATTTTTTTCATTGTCAATGTAGTCTTTGTTTTTGTATTGTGTCGCCTATTTCAAATAGTTGAATTATATTTGTCTTGAAATTTACCACATCTTTTATTTTTGTGCATTTTTATCTTCGTGTATATGAATTTTGCAAGCTTTACATATAGGAGGGGGCACAATAAAGGTGAGTCCGATTCGCGTAAGCCGCTGGCTTCTCGGCCTTCCACGAGAACTAGTAATCTGTTGTGATTTGGAAGGTGGCGCCCGTAAATTTTGACCTACACTATACAGAACTAGGAAGATTTCCCTCCCGTAAGCGGTTTCCATGAACCAGCTCTACTCCTCTGAACTAAACTATAGGCCATTTTCCACCTATCCTATTGCGGGTCGACGAATAAGCTCATTTGGCCCTTAACAACGAATCAGATACATTTCTAGTTAATTTTATTATGAACATAAATAAAACCAATATTACCCTATACGAATTCTTCTCCTTCTTCTTCTTCTCTTTGATAGGCATTTATGCCTGTTTCATAACCAGTTATCGCACTTGACGCTATCTCTCCATCTTCTTTGGGGTCTGCCAATACTTTTTCGTCCTTGGGGTGATTTATCTCTTGCCACTCTCACAATTCTATCTTGTTATATTCTTGAAATATGTTTCTCCCATTCTGTTCTACTGTGATCGACCCAGTCTGTTATCGGTTTTATGTCGCATATTCTCCTTACTTCCTCGCTTCTTACTCTATTTGTTCTGGTTTTATTAATTATCTTCCTTAATATTTTCATTTCGGTGACTTCCAATAGATTCTTCGTCTTCGCTGTTTCTGGTCTAGTTTCTGCCGTGTACGTCATTATCGGCCTTACTACGCTTTTATATCTTCTTACTTTGTTTTCTTTTCGTGCAAATTGGTTATACCATATTGTCCCGTTTAGACTGCCCGCTATGCTATTTGCTTTTGCTATTTGTTCCTGTAGTTCGATTAGGGTATTTCCTTGACTTGTAATTTCCACTCTTAGGTATTTTATTTTCATAACCTATGGATTTTGTTATGTTCATTTTAAAATGTGCCGCTTTGTATGTATTAATTTCTTAATTTGTTTGTCGCTTCGTCAGAATGAATATCGCTATTTTAATTGAAGTCTTATTTTGGGTTACCGTTTCACTAATTTGTTTTGTCTTTCGAAGTTCGATATATGTTAACAGTTTCTTTGTGTTAAAATCGCAAGCTCTTGTTTTTCTTCTGCGCTCGACCTCGAACGCTTCTTGGAACAACTCGCGCGTTAAAAACAAAATCTTTCTAGAACATTCCATAATGTTTCGTAATGTGGTGCAATATCTTTTGGGAGAAGTGAAATCCCGTTGCCTTTTTGAGTGAGTCCATTTTGGACCTTTGGGAGCTCCGGTCGCCCGTACGGTGGCCGTAATTACGTTAAGTGCTGCAGGGGCGGCTCTTGGTTTTTTTTTGTAAGGGGTATCTGTTATATGTGTTCCGTTTCGCTATTGTACCAAGGGGTATTTAACAGGCCGTCGGCTACTGCCGGATTAAATAGGAATATCTTGATTCAACCCCAGTAAAAGGCAATTCTTTAGTGAATTGACCAATCGCCTATCGGCGGATCAACTTCGAAGCCCAACTCCTGTAGTGGTTCTGCAGCCAGTTCTTCATACCATCGAAGGGTCCTGTCTTCGCTTGCGTTCATCGTTAGCAGCCTTTTGGATATCGCCGCCTTGTTGAGCTTGCCTCGTTTTAAGCCATCCACCGGAAGTTCAAGGTAAAAACTAAAGTTTTGTGTTTTGTGAAGCGAAAGCCTACGTGCAACTTGCAAAATTTAATATCATTGAATCTTTTTGTACCTGGAAACAGGAAGCAACCTTCAGTTGTGGACTGTATTTGAAGTATAAAGTATGAGAGAAATTTTGTTTTTTCCTGTAAGCTTGCGTCGGTGGCAGCGTGGTCGGTTGGACCAAATACGTACGCCGACGACGCTAGCTCGTTTGTTTGAACGTTCAAATTAGGCTGTTGTAATTTTAGAATTATCACATCACTTTTGCTTGTCATTTTTGTTGTTGTACCGTCGTTACTAATAGTTTCATTATATGTGTTTTAAAATTTACTGCATCTTTTATTTATGTGTACAGGGTGGGCAAATTTCGATGTTTGTATAGGGTAACTCGGTAATTATAGGAGATACAAAAAAATGGAAGGCACGTTCTCGATCTCTT